>CM075979.1:4825022-4900022 GCA_038087875.1 Malacoraja senta
GACAGGCAGCATATCTGGAGAGAAGGAATGGGTGACGGTTCGGGTGGTGATACTTCTTCACACTAGCTCAGCACTGCTCTCTGGTTGTGATAGGATTCAAAGCGTAACTTGGCTAAAACTGCCAAGCAATCGTCTGTATTTACAGACGGCCGTAGCAGTGGAATTCTCTGCCTCAGAGGGCGGTGGAGGCCGGTTCTCTGGATGCTTTCAAGAGAGAGCTAGATAGGACTCTTAAAAATAGCGGAGTCAGGGGATATGGGGAGAAGGCAGGAACGGGGTACTGATTGGGGATGATCAGCCATGATCACATTGAAGCTGGCTCGAAGGGCCGACTGGCCTACTCCTGCACCTATTGTCTATTGTCTATTGTGAGGAGGACAGCACTTACCCACAACCTGGATAATGTCGGCCAGCAGCACCCCGTCCGTCACGTCCTGCTGAAGGTCTCTGATGAGCCGCTTGTGGCCAGACTTCACCAGGTAGTGATTGGCCCAGTCCGTGTAAATCTGTAACCAAACCAGGTTCAACATTTCATTCCATCAGTTCAGTCATTCAACATGTTGTGCATTCAATAGCAAGGCAAATTGATACATCAATAATGAATTAATTCTCAATCAATTATTAACATAGTTTGTACTACGGGTGCCGTCTGTACAGAGTTTCTACATCCTCCCTGTGACTGTGTGTGTTTTCTCCGGGCCCTCCGCTTTCCTCCCACATTCCAAAGACGTACAGTTTTGTAAGTGGACGCACCAAGTGCTGGAGTAACTCAGTACGTCAAGCAGCATCTCTGGAGAAAAAGGATGGGTGACGTTTCGGCAAGGGACCTGTAGTTTAGTTTAGAGATACAGCATGGTAACAGGCCGTTCAGCTCACAGAGTCCGCACCGACCAGCAACCCCCGCACACAAACACTATCCTACACACACTAGGGACAATTTACAAGTATACCAAGACAATTAGCCAACACAACCCATCTCTGTCCCCTTCCCATCTCTGGCCTTCCTCCACCCATCTGCCAATTAACCCCCCCCTTTCCCCGCCAAACGTACCCACCTATCACCTGCTTTGCTTTAGCCCACCCCCACCTCTCCTGGCTCCCCCCCCCCCCCCTCTACAATCAAAGAAGAGTCCCGAGCCCAAAATGTCATCTATTCATTTGACTTTACTATAGAGATACAACGTAGAAATAGGCCCTTCGGCCCATCACGTCTGCGTCGACCAGTGATCACCCCTTACACCAGCACTACCCTACACACACTGGGGACAATTTAGCTCGGCGGGCCGAAGGACCTGTTTCCATGCTGTATCTCTAAAGTCAAAAGTCTTAAATTAATTCATCACTGATGAACTAACCTCAGTTTAATTAATTACCTAACCACCAATTAGTGGTTAATGGTCAAATAATTTATAAATATCAAATAATCAATGAAAATAATAATAAACAAATCAATAACAAATAATTCTCCTTCTCCCCGCTCCCGTCAGGCAGAAGGCACAGAAGGTTGAAAGCGCGCACCATCAGACTCAGGAACAGCTTGTGTTTTCAGGCTTCAGATTGTATTTGTGTGTGGTATATCTGATCTGATTAGATAACATGCAAACAATGCTTTTCACTGTACCTCGGTACATGTGACGATCATAAACCTCTTCGTACACCTAAACGGCCCTTCCTTAAGTGATTCGCCCTCTAGCTCAGTGGGAAAAATTGGACTTTGTCTATGGAACTGATGTGCAGCAATGCTGAGAACTATCTTGTTCAGAAGTTCATAAGGTCATAAGCGATAGGAGCCAAATTAGGCCATTCAGCCCAAGAAGTCTACACCGCCATTTAATTATGGCTGATCTGCCGCTCCCTCCGAACCCCATTCTATTCTGCACTCTGTATCTTCCCCTTTGCTCTACCTATTGGACTGGAGTCAAGGAAAGAGCGTTCACGTCGCGGCCCTGTTTCCGCCACCACGCACAGGAAGCACAAGACGCGACAAGACAGACACCATTGTATGCCGATGCCGAGAAGTGTGTTCAGCTCTGGCTGAACAACTTCTAATCTTGTGTGTGGAATCGATAAGCAGAAGCACCTATTGGACTTGAGTTTGACTTGACGGTATAGATGTAATGCATGATCTGATCAGATTGGATAGCGTAGAAAACAAAGCTTTTCACTGTACCTCGCTACACATAACAATAATAAAACTGAGCCCAAACTCCTCCGCTCGGTTCGCAATAACCAACGCGATCTCCCGGTGGCTCAGCACTTCAACTCCCCCTCTCATTCCGAGTCCGACCTTTCTGTCCTGGGCCTCCTCCATGGCCAGAGTGAGGCCCACCGTAAATTGGAGGAGCAGCACCTCATATTTCGCTTGGGCAGTTTACACCCCAGCGGTATGAACATTGACTTCTCCAATTTCAGGTATTCCCTGCTTTCTCCCTCTTTCCCCTCCCCTTCCCAGCTCTCCCACAGCCCACTGTCTCCGCCTCTTCCTTTCTTCTTCACGCCCCCCACCCCCACATCAGTCTGAAGAAGGGTCTCGACCCGAAACGTCGCCTTTTTCCTTCGCTCCATAGATGCTGCCTCACCCGCTGAGTGTCTCCAGCATTTTTGTCTACAAAACTTAAAGCAAGTTAAGGGCCTGTCCCACTTGGGCGTTATTTGCGCGTCATTTACGCCATATCATTTACGCGTCACGACGCACAACGCAACATCATTTACACATAGGCAGTGACGCACGGTCATGCACGGCGCCCCAGGATTCTGGGATTCACAAAATCTTCATGCGCCACCTGCGTGACGCGCAAATGATGCCCAAGTGGGACAGGCCCCTAAGTGAACACATAATAAGTAATGAACAGCATTCAATTAAAAGCTTGAATTCCAAGTGGAATTTTTCAGTGCTCTTGTCCAAAATGCACTTGACTTGCAACCCGTTCATATTCTAATCACCGTGCTGCATAATCATCGAGGACTGTGAGTGCATTCAGTCTTCAGAGAACAGTGCTGAGAGAGAACCAAGGAACCCTTTAAATTGATGCTTGGTTGAGACAGGGAGATACGAATGGGGAACCAAGGGCCGTGCACAACTCCTTGACCTCAAATCTAATGCTGTTAGAATAAAATTGCATAGATTTGCATTTTGCAAGTGTCTCTGGCAGTTATCGCAACAACTCAGTAAGAGTTAGGGTGGCACGATGGCGCAGTGGTAGAGTTGCTGCCTCACAACGCCAGAGACTCGGGTTCGATCTTGACAACGGGTGCTGTCTGTACGGAGTTTGTACGTTCCCCGTGTGACCGCGTGGGTTTTCTCCGGGTGCTCCGTTTCCTCCCACACTCCAAAACCATACATGTTTGCTCTGGTATTTTATTTCATTCATATGTTTAAACTGTAATGTTCTATTATTAATGTTTAATGTTTTATGTGTCATCCTTAATTGTCACTGTATGTGGTGTTGTTAATTGCGAGCGGAGCACCGGGGCAAATTCCTTGTATGTGTACATACTTGGCCAACAAACTTCTCCATTCATTCATGTTTAAGAAAGAACTGCAGATGCTGGAAAAATCGAAGGTGGACTAAAATGCTGGAGAAACTCAGCGGGTGAGGCAGCATCTGTGGTGTCTCGACCCGAAACGTCACCTATTCCTTCGCTCCATAGATGCTTGCCTCACCCGCTGAGTTTCTCCAGCATTTTTGTCTACATTCCTCCATGTTTGTAGGTTAATTGGCTTTGGTAAAATGGTAAATGCGCCCTAGTGTGTAAATGATAGTGCTAGTATACGCGGTGATCGCTGGTCGGCGCGGATTCGGAGGGCCGAAGGTCCTGTTTCCTGCTGTATCTCTAAGGACTAAAGTAAAGTACTTGGTTCAGACCCAGTCTCACAGTGAAGGCTACTTATCAAGCTCTGCTTCCATGATATACATAAGGCACAAGACACACACACACACACACTTTAGCAAAACCACCCACCCATTTATGTGCAAGAGTGTCTCATTTCCATAGTATGAATTCCTTCCAACAATTGCTTCTTTGGCTTGCAGTAATGGGCTTTCTTTCTATTCAAGAGCATTTCACATTTTGGCATCGTTAATATTTTTCACTTTATAATAAGCTGCATGCATTCAAATAATCTGGAAATATTCCAAGATTGTCATTTTATCCAATGTTGGTCGGAGAAAATTAATTGCAAAACTGGGTATTTCGTTTATTTTCTGGCATCTTGTGCAACATCTATCATCAGAAAATAATGTTCATGCATGAAGCGCCTGGATCGTCATAGGTTGAGGGGAGAACTATGTCAATCCCATGTTCCCGATGTTGGGGGAGTCCAGAACCAAGGGCCACGGTTTAAGAATAAGGGGTAAGCCATTTAGAACGGAGACGAGGAAACACTTCTTCACACAGAGAGTTGTGAGTGTGGAATTCTCTGCCTCAGAGAACCGGAGGCCGGTTCTCTGGATACTTTCAAGAGAGAGCCAGATAGGGCTCTTAAAGATAGCGAATAGGGGAGAAGGCAGGAACAGGGTACTGATTAGGAATGATCAGCCATGATCACATTGAATGGCGGTGCTGGCTTGAAAGGCCGAATGGCCTACTCCTGCACTTGGTCTCCTAATCTGAGGAAAGACATTCTTGCCACAGAGGGAGTACAGAGAAGGTTCACCAGACTGATTCCTGGGATGTCAGGACTTTCATATGAAGAAAGATTGGATAGACTTGGCTTGTACTCGCTAGAATTTAGAAGATTGAGGGGGGATCTTATAGAAACTTACAAAATTCTTAAGGGGTTGGACAGGCTAGATGCAGGAAGATTGTTCCCGATGTTGGGGAAGTCCAGAACAAGGGGTCACAGTTTAAGGATGAGGGGGAAATCTTTTAGGACCGAGATGAGAAAAACATTTTTCACACAGAGAGTGGTGAATCTCTGGAATTCTCTGCCACAGAAGGTAGTTGAGGCCAGTTCATTGGCTATATTTAAGAGGGAGTTAGATGTGGCCCTTGTGGCTAAAGGTATCAGGGGGTATGGAGAGAAGGCAGGTACAGGATACTGAGTTGGATGATCAGCCATGATCATATTGAATGGCGGTGCAGGCTCGAAGGGCCGAATGGCCTACTCCTGCACCTATTTTCTATGTTTCTATTGTCTATTGAGATTTATATATAAAGTCTCAAATTAAGTATATAAAATTACGAAGTGGCATACGGTAGACAGTCAGAACCTTTTCCCCAGGGTGGAAATGTCCAACATTAGAGGACATCGCTATAAGGTGATAAGGAGAAGTTTAATGATTTGTGGGGCAAGGTTCTTGCTTAGAGGGTGGTGGAGATCTGGTGGTGGAGACAGATATGATAAAGATGTGTAAGAGGCTTTCAGATGGGAACATGGAAGTGTAGGGATTGGAGGGGTGTGGATCATGTGAAGGCAGATGAGATCCTTTCAGCTAGGATGTCGCAAGAAGGTACCGCTGATGCTGGTTTATACCAAAGATAGACACACAGTGCTGGAAAAAATCAGCAGGTCATGCAGCATCTCTGGAGAAAATGGTTAGGTGACATTTCAGGTCGGGATCCTTTCTTCAGACTCACTGAAAAGTCACTTTGGAGTCTGAAGAAGAGCCCCTTCCCGAAACTTCACCTCTCAATTGTCTCCAGAGATGCTGCCTGACCTGCTGGGTTCCTGCAGTATTTTGTGTCTATCTTCAGTTCAGCTTGGCATCATGTTCCGCACAAACGTCGTGGGCTGACGGGCTATCCCTATGCATATATATTTTATATATTAAAATCAGGAGTGGACTCCTGCCATTTCTGCACCAAGAACCTAGAACAGTACAGCACAAGAACGGGCCCTTCGGCCCGCAAAGTCTGTGCCGAACTCGATGCCAAGACCATCTCTTATCTACAGGGGCTTCCCTATTTAGGATGCTTTGACTTACGATGTTTCGACTTTACGATGGTGCAAACGCTCGGAAACGACAGCGAGCTGCCGCTCACTTCGGGTCACGTGAGCAAATTGTATTTAAATGCGTTTTCGACATGATATTTCCGATTGACGAGGGTTTTTCAAGATGTAGCCCTACTGTAGGTCGAGGAGCAGCTGTACTTGTACATAATCCATACCCCCCCCCCCCCCCATCCTCTGCATATCCAGTGCCCATCCAAAAGTCACAAGCGCCACTGTTGCATCTGCCTCAACCATCATCACTGCCAGCATGTTCCAGGCACTCGCCACCTTCTTAGTTTAAGATAGACACAAAAACCTGGAGTGACTCAGCGGGGCAGGCAGCATCTCTGGAGAGAAGGAATGGGTGACGTTTTGGGTCGAGACCCTTCTTCAGACTGAATGTCAGGGGAGAGGGAAACTAGAGGCATGGAAATGTACAAAGAACAAATGGAATGAGAGGTGTGTAAAGAACAAATCAAAGCCAGCAACGATGATCGAGAATGAGGTGGAGCCCACAATGGTCCATTGTTGGCTGTGGAAGACCCTTCTCAGCTTTTTGTGTCTATCTTAGATTTAAACCCGTTCCTTCCTGCACCTTCTTCGTTTAGTTTAGTTTGGAGATACAGCGCGGCAACAGTCCCTTCGGCCCACCGAGTCCGCACCGACCATCGATCCCCACACATTAACACTATCCTACACATTCTGTGGACAATTTACATTTATACCAAGCCAATTAACCAACAAACCTGGACGTCTTTGGAGTCTGGGAGGAAACCGAAGATAGAGAAAACCCACGTGGTCACGGGGAGGACGTACAAACCATGTGTACAAACCTCTGTGTTAAAAATTTGCCCCGCATATCTCCTTTAAGCTTTGCCGCTCTCTGCTTAAAGCCAAGTGCTCTAGTTATTGATTTTCTACCATTATGGGGAAATGGTTCTGTCTCCCTATCTATGCTTCTCATGGTTTTGTATACCGGAAGATATTCCCAATTTCTCCGTGTTTAAGAAAGAACTGCTGGAAAAAATCGAAGGTAGACAAAAATGCTGGAGAGACTCAGCGGGTGGAATAGGCGACGTTTCGGGTCGAGACGGAAGAAGGGTCTCCATTTCTCCTGCATTCTCGCTGCATAAGTCTTCCCTCAAACCCAGCACCCGTTCCATTTGTTTCAAATTAATCACCTTTTATTTATTCTGGAAATCATTTGTTTCACGGAGGTCCCTTTGCTAATGGAAGGCTGAAGACTTCGCAACGTCGTAATTATTAGTGGCAGCCTGAGCAACATTCCTACATAGTGTTACAACCCATTATTTCAGCTGTACAAGCAATAGTAGATGTGTCGCAAGCATCCCATCCAAACACCAGTTATTTAGGGAATTACATTTTTATCCTAATTTAGCCACAAATTAGCGATCACCTCTGAAATCAGTCTCCCGGGCCAACTGTCTGAAGTAAATTTAACGGCTGGTACTAAATGTAAAGATTATTTACCTTCCAACTGAACTATGACCAACTTTAATAAATATTGAGCACTCCTTTTTGTCAGTTTTGATCAGGGAGAAGTTAATATTATTAATAGCCTCATAAAGACAGTGGCTCACATTTGGCAACAAACTAAATGTTAACTACTTGTGTGTTTATCCTTTAATGAAGAGTAATTTTAGGTTTCCCAGTGACTTATTGGAACATGGAGACTGGGAAGAATCTCGGACTTGGATCCTAATGTCGGGTGAAGAAACATGTTCATTTGAGGATCAACAATCATATTAGTTCTTAGTTTAGTTTAGTTTAAGAAGATAAACACAAAATGTCGGAGCAATTCAGCAGGACAGTTTAGTTTAGTTTAGTGATACAGCACAGAACAGATCCTTCGGCCCACCGGGTCCGCGCCAACCAGCGACCACCCCGTACACTAGCACTATCCAACACCCTAGGGACCATTTTACAATTTTTACCCAAGCCAATTATCCTTCAAACCTGCACGTCTTTGGAGTGTGGGAGGAAACCGGAGCACCCGGAGAAAACCCACGCGGTCACGGGGAGAACGTGCAAACTCCGCAAACTCCACATTTTGCGGCAGTCGCCTGTGGTTGCCCAAAAAATCGCCTAAGTGGGACAGGCCCATTACTCCAGCATTTTGTGTCTACATCATGTTCCAACTGAGTACTAATGAAGACATTTGTCCAGTAATTCAATCGCACACGCACACCATTTGCAACGTTAAGAAAATATCTCATTTCAAAACTACATTATAAGCATTTGCTTTTTCAAAAAAAAGGACACAAAGTGCTGGAGTAACTCAGCGAGCCAGGCAGCATTTCTGGAAAAGGTGGATAGACGACTAACAGTTCCCGCCATAATATATACAAACCTATGGAGTTAATCTCCATCAGATGCCAAGTTCGTAAATCATTTGTGAAACACTTGCTACTTCATCCTACAGCGCAACACATTGATTTAATTTTGAGGTTTTAAAGTAAAGCATTGCCCGGTTGAAACTGATTTCCAATGTCTGTGCAGAAAACAGACACAAAATGCTGGAATAAGTAGGGCGACACGGTGGCGCAGCGGTAGAGTTGCTGCCTCACGGCGCCAGAGACCCGGGTTCGATCCTGACCACGGCTCCTGTCTGTACAGAGTTTGTACCTTCTCCCTGTGACCAAGTGGGTTTTCCCCGGGTGCTCCGGTTTCCTCCCACACTCCAAAAAGCGTACAGGTTTGTAGATTAATTAGCTATGGTAAACATTGTGTGTGGGATAGTGCTCGTGTACGGGGTGATCGCTGGTCGGCGTGGACTCGGTGGGCTGAACGGCCTGTTTCCACTCTGTATCTCCAGACAGACTACGATATGAGAATCCCGCCACTGAATCTAAGTGAAGTGATCGACCCCAGCATTGAAGTACCCCGTCTATGATTGCCGTACCGGATAATAAACAGACAAACACATGATTCATGCCAAAGGGCCACAACGGACTCGGTGGGCCGAAGGGCCTGTTTACGCGCTGTATCTCTAAACTCTATTGCAGCTCGATTGAAATCATGCATTGTCTTTCCGCCGGCTGGTTAGCACGCAACAAAACGCTGTTCACTCTACCTCGGTACACGTGACAATAAACTAAATGGAACCGAAACTTTTTAAAAAAGCAATCTAAGAGGCCGGGAGGGGAGGTGTCTGAAGGAAGGAAAAGTTTTTCACTGCCATATTTACATCTTTGGAGGAAAGAGAAGCGAATCCCTCTTGTTGAATTTACTGAAGTACGCAGCAGGCTTGTGGCCTTGAGTCAAAGGATACATAGACGTGAGAGACGTCCGCGCTATACCTGCAGTCGCTGTTCATAGTCTCTGCAGGATTCCAGACACACATGAGGAAAAGTCAAAAGTTACTCACCAGTTCACAAGATCAATCTGCCCTTAAGTGGCAGACCCAGGTTTCTGGAAATAAGCTTTAAGTGCCTCATCCCGAAAGTAAGCAGAGTTCAATTTAAATCAAATGAGTGCATGGCAAAGCAGACACGATGTACCCAGCCGAAACTCCGAAACAATCTGTTACGATCTCTATATCATAACTTGCTGTGAACAAAGCACTTTCATTTACAGTTACTTTGCTGGTATTACTCACACTGGCCAACCGATACCACAAATCTCATATTACAAAGGCCAGTCTATTCCACAATCCTCAATAAAATATTCAAGTATGGGCTGCGGAACTTGAATGTTTCTTAAAAAACAAATCCACTGCTTCTTCTAATTTTGCACTTGGCATTTGTTCCCTTTAAGATTAACCATTTTAGTCGACATAGGCCACCGATCCCAACTCGACACGAAAACAATTCAAGGACTAATGCACAATGCTTTACTTCAGACTTTTGAGGTACAGCGCGGAAACAGGCCCTTCGGCCCACCGAGTCCGCGCCGACCAGCGATCCCCCCGTACGCTAGCACTATCCTACACACGAGGGGACAATTTACAATTTTCTACCGAAGACAATCAACATACAATCCTGTACGTCGTTGGAGTGTGGGGGGGAAACCGGAGCACCCGGAGAAAACCCACGCAGGTCATAAGGAGTTTAAGAAGGAACTGCAGATGCTGGAAAATCGAAGGTAGACAAAAATGCTGGAGAAACTCAGCGGGTGCAGCAGCATCTATGATGCTGCTGCACCCGCTGAGTTTCTCCAGCATTTTTGTCTACCCCAGGTCACAAGGAGAAGGTGCGAACTCCGTACAGACAGCACCCGTGGTCGGGGTCGAACCCGGGTCTCTGGCGTTGTAAAGCAGCAACTTTACCGCTGCGCCACCTTGCCGCCCTGTTGAGTGAATACTGTTCACTCCACATTCACCCTCCTTTAAAAGAGTGCAGGAAATTACTGAGTCGGAGATATTTTGATAAAAACCTATTCATCAAGCAAATAGGTTGGTGTTTATTGTACCACAAAAGTACACTCGAATGTGTCACATGCGTGGGATATGGGGCTAATGCACAGAGGTAAATGTCTTTAACTTGCGGCAGGGCAGATCAGGCACGGCACGGTGGTGCAGCGGTAGATTTGCTGCGTTACAGAGCCAGAGACCCGGGTTCGACACAGACCTCGGGTGCTGTCTGTACGGAGTTTGTACGTTCTCCCCATGACCTGCGTGGGTTTTCTCTGGGTGCACTCCCACACTCCAAAGACGTACAGTTTGTTGGTTAATTGGCTTCGGCAAAGATTGTAAATTTTCCTTAGTGTGTTAGCGTACGGTGCGGGGATCGCTGGTCGGCGCGGACTCGGTGGGCGTAAGGACCTGTTTTCGCGCTGTCTCTCTAAACTAATCTAAACTAAATGAAGGGCCGAATGGACAACCATAGCTTCTGCAGAAGCTGGATTACACCGAAGATAGTCACAAAATGCTGGAGTAACTCAACGGGACAGGCAGTATCTCTGGAAAGAACTAATGGGTGACGTTTCGGGTCGAGGCGCCTCTTTGACCCGAAACGTCACCCATTCCTTTTCTCCAGAGATGCTGCCTGTCCCGTTGAGTTACTCCAGCATTTTGTGTCTAAACGAGCAGGCTACAGGATTGGGTAAAAATTGCTTCCTTTTCGTTATTTTCTTGCAAAACTTTCAATAGACACTCCGGCTGCTTACAGTAAAAAAAAACTATAACGGAAATAATGGGAGGGTTTCAGAATCTAGAAGGGGTGTCTCTCGCCTCAGTCCAAACACCAGCTGATGTTTGAAAGAGTCAAGGGCCCGTCCCACTTTCCCGAGTTACTCACGAATTCTCCCGAGTTTTCCCCTTGATTCAAACTCAGAGAACGTCCGTAGCGAGTCAATAGGAGGCCGTAGGAGTCCGTGGATATATCGTAGCGGCTCGTTATGCCAGCCGTAGGTACTCGGGGCATCAGGTAAGTCGGGACGTTTTTTTCCGGCATGACAAAAAAGTCCACGAGTAAAAAGATAGTCGGGAGGAGGAGGAGTTCGTAGATCACAAAAATCTAGATTTTTTTTTTTTAAGGTCATTTCAACTCAGCAGAGGAGTCGGGAAAGTGGGACAGGCCCTTCAGTTTGTCACACTGGCAGGTGAAACAGAATGCTAGCAATCCAATCCCTTCTCCTTGGCTTTTTGTGCAACATCTGCTGAAAGTCTCAGTTCCCTTCCCAAAGAAAACAATAAAAAGTAACACTTCTGCCAAAGTCAGGTTTAGCGTGAACAGCTGGACATCATCGTCCTGCGTTCATAATCGCTGCCCAAATGACGGCCTGATTCATGTGGGCACCTGTGACCAGCTCAGCGCTGCAAATTGAAACTGATGGCGCAAACCCTCAAAGACAACACTTTAGCTCCGTAAAATCGAGCCATTTGCTGCTTTGCTCCACTCTTTCACACTTGTAATTCCTGAATTATATCCATGATAAAAAGGTACAATAGACACAAAACGTTGGGGTAAACTCCACGGCCCAGGGGATAAGGCGCGGGCGATGTTTCAGTGTCGAGACCCTTCTTCAGACGGAGTCGGGGGGAAAGGGAAATGGGAGATATAGACAGTGATATAGAGAGATACAGAATGAATGAATGCAAGATACGGAAAAAATAACGATGGTCAAGGAATGGTGGAGCCCACAAGGGTCCATTGTTGGCTGTGGGGTGGACGATCACGAGTTATCCAGACAGTCACCTATTCCTTTTCTCCAGAGATGCTGCCTGACCCGCTGAGTCACTCCATCATTTTTGTGTCTATCTTTGGTTTAAACCAGCATCAAGCAGGAACATCCTGTACACTTTGACAACTTGTTTTAATCGCCCACCAGTTTATAATCTTCACCGGAATAGATGCTCTTGTCCCAGGCAGGAAGCCCTGGTTCTTTATCTGTTGCCATCCAGCACTTTGTGTCTATCTTCGCTATTCAACCTTGTTATCCTCAATAGATTAGTGCTGGAGGACGGTGGAGAGGGTCAAGAGCTTCAAATTCCTGGGCGTGCATATTTCTGAAGATCTCTCTTGGTCCGAGAACACTGATGCAATCATAAAGAAAGCACATCAGTGCCTCTACTTCCTGAGAAGATTACGGAGAGTCGGTTTTTCAAGGAGGACTCTCTCTAACTTCTACAGGTGCACAGTAGAGAGCATGCTGACCGGTTGCATCGTGGCTTGGTTCGGCAACTTGAGTGCCCAGGAGCGGAAAAGACTACAAAAAGTAGTAAACACTGCCCAGTCCATCATCGGCTCTGACCTCCCTTCCATCGAGGGGATCTATCGCAGTCGCTGCCTCAAAAAGGCTGGCAGCATCATCAAGGACCCACACCATCCTGGCCACACACTCATCTCCCCGCTACCTTCAGGTAGAAGGTACAGGAGCCTGAAGACTGCAACGTCCATGTTCAGAAAATAGCTTCTTCCCCACAGCCATCAGGCTACTAAACTCAACTGAAACAAATCTCTGAACATTAATAGACCATTATCTGTTTATTTGCACTTTATCTGCTTATATATTGATGTGTGTATATATTTATATAATGGTATATGGACACACTGATCTGTTCTGTATTTATTTATGCCTACTATGTTCTGTTGTGCTGAAGCAAAGCAAGAATTTCATTGTCCTATCTGGGACACATGACAATAAACTCACTTGACTTGACTTGACTTAACATGGCTGGAGATAAAGGGAATTCTGCGGCACAACTGGTGATTTATGCTCTAGATTTCACTTCCCTTTCGAGGTACAGCACGGAAACAGGCCCTTCGGCCCACGCCGACCAGTGATCACCCCGCACGCTAACGTTATTCTACAGACTCGGGACAATGTACAATTTTACCGATGTTGATTGACTTACAGACCTGTACGTCTTTGGAGTGCGGGAGGAAACCGGAGCTCGCGGGGAAAACGCACGCGGTCAAAGGAGCAAGTACAAATTCCGTACAGACAGCACCCATCGTCAGGATCGAACTCGGGTCACTGGCGCTGTGAGGCAGCAACTCCACCGCTGCGCCGTCCCGGTTATAATGGCCCAAACACAGCTCAGGATCATCTTTCCACACGGCCAAACAAATTTCCATCGTAACTCCGCATTGTTCTTTGGAATTAATATCCAACGTAAAAACGTCTCAAGGAATCTGCCTACAGACAGGAAGTGACACAACTGGCGTCCTGGTGCCGTAGCAACAACCTGGAGGTCAATGCTCTTAAGACAGTGGAATTGATTGTAGACTTTAGGAGAGCTCCCCCTCCCCTCACCCCACTCACCATCAACAACACCACAGTCACATCTGTGGAGTCTTTTAAGTTCCTGGGAACCATCATCTCCAAGGACCTTAAGTGGGGGGGGGGGGCCACCATCGACTCCACAGTCAAAAAGGCACAACAGAGGATGTACTTCCTACAGCAGCTGAGGAAGCACAATCTGCCACAGGCAATGATGGTCCAATTCTACACGGCCATCGTAGAGTTTGTCCTCACCTTCTCCATCATGGTCTGGTTTGGCTCAGCCACCAAGCACGACACCTGGAGGCTGCAGCGAATCGTCAGATCAGCTGAGAAGGTTATTGGCTGCAACCTTCCCTCCATCAACGAACTGTACACTGCAAGGGCCAGGAAGCGAGCGGGCAAGATCATCTCTGACCCCTCTCACCCTGGCCCCAAACTCTTTGAATCACTTCCCTCTGGAAGAGCTGCTGCCTTCAAGCGCCAGAGACCCAAGATCGATCCTGATCTCAGGTGCTGTCTGTGTAGAGTTTGCACGTTCTCCCTATAAACGCGTGGGTTTCCTACAGGTGCTCCGGGTCAGGCAGCATCTCTGGAGAAAAGGAATACGTGACATTTCGGGTCGAGACCCTTCTTCAGACTGAAGAATCGGTGACGTATCGGGTCAAGACCTTTCTTCAAACTGACTCGAACGTCTTCAAACTTTACCTGTTCCTTTTCTCCAGAGATGCCGTCTGACCCGTTGAGTTACTCCAGCATTTTGTGTCTATCTTCGGTGTAAACCAGCATTTGCAGTTCCTCCCTAAATAGTCTGAAGACGGGTCTCAACCTTGAAAGTAGACAAAAATGCTGGAGAAACTCAGCGGGCGAGGCAACATCTATGGAGCGAAGGGTTTCGGCCCGAAACGTTCCCTATTTCCTTCGCTCCATAGATGCTGCCTCACCCGCTGAGTTTCTCCAGCATTTTTTATCTACCTTCGATTTTCCTGCATCTGCAGTTCCTCCCTAAATAATCTGAAGAAGGGTCTCGACCTGAAACGCCACCTATTCCTTTTCTCCAGAGTTGCCGCCTGACCCGCTGAGTTACTCCAGCATTTTGTGTCTCTCTTCGGGCGAAACCAGCATCTGCGTTTCCTTCCCGCGCAAGAGATTGGAAGAGATGGATGGAAAAGACGATGACTATTTTTGATTGAGCTTGAAAAACGAGGCTGAGATACTTGTGCAATTGTTCAGGTGGTCCGCACATGGGGAGCTGACTCCAGCAAAGCTGGCATCAATTTTAGAGGTTTAGAATTCTGCAAGATGGCACATGTTTTTGCCAGGATATACAGTAGTGCTGATCTTAATTCCATCCATGAAACCAACAGTGCCCACGCCAAGAGCAGGAACTTCAAAGCTTTGCGTCCAACCCATGTTCCCTGTTTCCACTTAAAACTGGTCGTTGGGAAGCAAAACACTAGCAGCTACATTATTGCCGGGACGACAGGGGATTTTGCCTTTATATATACAGAACGCTGCCTAATAACATCAATTAAGTGTTGCCATCTGTATTTCTGCTCCGGCCATGAGGAAAGCATCACATTTTCCACAAACCTTCACCCTGATAAGGCACCACTTCTGAAATTTCAGTGTATTATTTCAAAACGTTTCTCGGCTTGGCTCTTGTGAAGCTTGGGTTGCAGTGTGAGTCAATGCTGCGATATTGCACACTTGGCCCTGCACCACCTCAAAAACAGGAAGAACACTGCACACATAATACGATGCACGTGCAGAAATCGACTCCGTGACATCCAAGCCCTATTGAAGTGTTAATGTACTTGTGATGGTCTTGTTGGCTCCTTCCTGGCATTCCAAAAAAGCATGCGGCAGCCTCGTTAACTCGCTCAACGTTAACATTTCAAGGGGATTTTAATGCGGTTCAGTCGCGGCGCTTGTGAAAATACCAACCAGCTCCTCGAGAAGACCTCCTTGAAATGGCTTCAGATGACATGATCCCAACAGAATTGAGTTCAGCAGTTCAAATCAAAGGCTAAATCGGGCCACCAGCACTTGATTTTACTCAGTAGAAACATAGAAACATAGAAAATAGCTGCAGGAGTAGGCCATTCGGCCCTTCGAGCCTGCACCCCCATTCAATATGATCATGGCTGATTATCCAACTCAGTATCCTGTACCTGCCTTCTCTCCATACCCACTGATCCCTTTAGCCACAAGGGCCACATCTAACTCCCTCTTAAATATTGCCAATGAACTGGCCTCAACTATCTTCTGTGGCAGAGAATTCCACAGATTCACCACTCTCTGTGTGAAAAATGTTTTTCTCATCTCGGTCCTAAAAGATTTCCCCCTTATCCTTAAACTGTGACCCCTTGTTCTGGACTTCCCCAACATCGGGAACAATCTTCCTGCATCTAGCCTGTCCAACCCCTTAAGAATTTTGTAAGTTTCTATAAGATCCCCCCTCAATCTTCTAAATTCTAGCGAGTACAAGCCGAGTCTATCCAGTCTTTCTTCATATGAAAGTCCTGACATCCCAGGAATCAGCCTGGTGAACCTTTTCTGTACTCCCTCTATGGCAAGAATGTCTTTCCTCAGATTAGGAGACCAAAACTGTACGCAATACTCCAGGTGTGGTCTCACCAAGACCCTGTACAACTGCAGTAGAACCTCCCTGCTCCTATACTCAAATCCTTTTGCTATGAATGCTAACATACCATTCGCTTTCTTCACTGCCTGCTGCACCTGCATGCCTACTTTCAATGACTGGTGTACCATGACACCCAGGTCTCGTTGCATCTCCCCTTTTCCTAATCGGCCACCATTCAGATAATAGACTACTTTCCTGTTTTTGCCACCAAAGTGGATAACCTCACAGTAAAATGAGGACGGCCACGGTGGTGCAGCGGAAGGAAACCGGCAACACCCAGAGAAAACCCACGCGGTCACGGAGAGAACGTACAAACTCCGTACAGACAGCACCCGTAATCAGGATCAGGCATGGGTCTCTGGCGCTGTGAGGCAGCAACTCTACCGCTGCGCCACTGTGCCTCCCATGATTAGGAGCAGTCACAAAGTGCTGGAATAATTCAGCGGGTCAGGCAGCATCTCTGGAGAACACGGACAGGTGACATTTCAGGTCAGGACTTCCACTTTTACCGATGTAGCAATTTGTTTGAACTGTTATAAATGAATACATTCCCATCTCTGTCTCCTTCCCATCTTAAGTGGCGGGTAGCTCGGTGTCATGAGCAGAGGGAAAAGAGAGCTCTTGGTCAGGGCACTTCAGACAGGATGTTCCTTTCAACGCCATCTCTGTCCCCTTCCCATCACTGGCCTTCCTCCACCCATCTGCCAATTAACCCCCCCCCCCCCGGCAAACTAGTACCCACCGATCACCTGCCTTGCTTTAGCCCACCCCCACCTCCCCTGCCTTCCAAACCCCCCCCCCCCCCTCCACAATCAGTCTGAAGAAGAGTCCCGAGCCCAAAATGTCACCTATTCATTTTACTTTACTTGAGCGATACAGCATAGAAAGGCCCTTCGGCCCACAGAGTCCGTGCTGACCGGCGATCGCCCCTTACGCAAGCACTATCCCACACACATGGGGGACAATTTGCAATTTAACCAAAGCCAATTAACCTGCAAACCTGTACGTCTCTGGAGCGTGGGAGGAAACCGGAGCACCCGGAGAAAACCCACGCGGTCACGGGGAGAACGTACAAACTCCGTAGAAACAACCTTTAACCCTTTGCAAAATGTGAACTCAATAGAAGTGAAATTTAATTGTCAACATTTTTCTCCCTCTTTGGGGCACTCTTTGGATTATTTTCCAATTATTGTCTGTGGCCCATTTGTGTTGTTCACCAATCAGTTTAAGTGAAATGGTTCTGTCCAATTCAATTGGCAGAGGGCGGGAGCATAGTAGTTACATTAATAAATCAATAATCCGGAGCCTCTGGGCTAATGATATGAATTTATGAGTTCTAATCACCTTGACAACTGGGGAATTGAAACTCATTTAATTAAATAAATCTGTAATTATGAAGCTCAGATCACTATTGGTGACCACCTACAATGAATATTGTTGTGAAATCCCAACTGTTTTGTTAATGTCCTTCAGGGAAGTAAATTTGCCACGCATATCCGATGAAGCTGGTTAAATTGCCAATGTGGTTAACTCTTCATTAGCTTCTGAAATGCTAGTTTGTGAATTAGTTTCTGAAATATTACTGTTCCATTATTCTATGTTCGCTCTTCTGAGTGAGATGCTAACTGCATTTCTTGTCTCTGTGCTGTACACTGCACAATGACAATTAAAGATTGAATCTTGAATCTGAATCTGAATCTGAAATGGTGCACTCACTGAAACGCCAATCAGTTCAATGCCATTTCGGCAGGCACGGAAATCGCTATCAAAACATGGGGGGGGGACACAATTTCTCGCGCGCACACACGCGAGGCTTCGGCCGTGGGCCCTGTGGACGGTAACATCGGGAGCTGACCTGGTTGGTGACCGACTCCGAACTCCAGCAACAGCAGCTTCGTCCGCCCCGAATCCTGGAGCTTCAATCGGCCCGTTCGCGGGGCCTTTCATCGCCCGGCGGGGGCTTCAACATGGGGAGCCTCGATGCAGCAGTTTGATTTTAAGCCGCGCCGGGCGCTGAAAGGCCCCACCAACGGGCCGATTCAGCCCTGAGAAAGCGTCTGATAAAGTCCAGATTACAAAACATGGAGGGGATTGTTCCCCACCTCCCAAAGCAGGGGGGGACGCGCCCCCCGTCCCCCCAGGATTTCCGCCCATGCATTTCGGACATAGACACAAGGAACTGGAGATGCAGGGTCAGTGGCGTATGGGGCAGCACGGTGGTGCAGCGGTAAAGTTTCTGCCTTTCAGCGCCAGAGAACCAGGTTCAATCCTGACCGTGGGTGCCGTCTGTACGGAGTTTGTTCGTTCTCTCTGTGACCGCGCGGGTTTTCTCCGGGTGCTCCAGTTTCCTCCCGTATTTCAAAGAGGCGCAGGTTTACAGGTTAATTGGCTTTGGTACAATTGCAAAAAATTGTCCCCAGTGTGCAGGAGCGTGTTAGTGTACGGGGTGATCACTGGTCAGCATGGACTTGGCGGGCCGAAGGGCCTGTTTCCGTGCTGTATCTCTAAACTCTAAAGAACCTTGTGTGGAGTACAAAGTGTGGGATTAACTTAACAAGTGCTGGGGTCGATCATCCAGCCATGATCAAATGGTGGTGCGGGCTCAACGGGCCAAATGAACTAATATTGCTCCTATGTCTTATGATCTTATGAAGAGGCAGGGTTGGGCAGCATCTTAGGATGGTCGGATAGTCGGCGACTAAACCATCTCCCCCACCTGGTTTGCCAGGTGAGGAGGGGGCTGTGGACCCCCAGCAGGACCAAAAACGAGACCTGTCAAAGGGCGGATGAGCTTCTAGCGAGCCGACGGCCATCCACACTTCAGTGGAAGTTGTGATCACTGTCGTACACCGCATTGTAAGGAGTGAAGAAAAACATGAAATGTAATTCTTCCCTCTCCTTGCTTCTCAAAAGAGACGTTTTTAGGAAGACATGGAAAGGCGAATCCAGCCTGCGGAAGGGTCCCGACCCAAATTGGCGCCTAACCATGTCCTCCAGAGATGCTCAGTTACTTCAGCACTTTGTGTTCTATGCAGTGCCATTTAAGGATCGCAAATATAGAAACATAGAAACATAGAAAATAGGTGCAGGAGGAGGCCATTTGGCCCTTCAAGCCAGCACCGCCATCCATTGTGATCATTGCTGATCGTCCCCAATCAATAACCCGTGCCTGCCTTCTCCCCATATCCCTTGATTCCACTAGCCCCTAGAGCTCTATCTAACTCTCTCTTAAATCCATCCAGTGATTTGGCCTCCACTGCCCTCTGTGGCAGGGAATTCCACAAATTCACAACTCTCTGGGTGAAAAAGTTTATTTCTCACCTCAGTCTTAAATGACCTCCCCTTTATTCTAAGACTGTATGCTGGACTTGCCCATGACATTCATATCCCTGGGATCTCCCGCATCAACAAGGGTGAAATTCATCCCAAGATCTCCTTGGGAAGCCTACTTTGGGTCAATGGTGTTCCCTGTTGCTTTGCCGTTGATCCCAAACCACATGCCCTTATATTATGGACATGGACATTGATAAGGTCACAAATATAAAAATATATACATTTCATAATTCAACCAAAAAGCTGTTGTACAGTAAAATAAAACACAAAATACTGGAATAACGCAGTTGGTCAGCCAGTAGACAATGGACCATAGACAATAGGTGCGGGAGTAGGCCATTTGGCCCTTCAAGCCAGCACCGCCATTCAATATAATCATGGCTGATCATCCAACTCAGTATCCTGTACCTGCCTTCTCTCCATACCCCCTGATCCCTTTAGCCACAAGGGCCACATCTAACTCCCTCTTAGATATGGCCAATGAACTGGCCTCAACTACTTTCTGTGGCAGAGAATTCCACAGATTCACCACTCTCTGTGTGAAAAAAAAGTAGGCCATTCGGCCCTTCAAGCCAGCACCGCCATTCAATGTGATCATGGCTGATCATCCACAATCAGTACCCCATTCCTACCTTCTCCCCATATCCCCTGACCGCTATCTACAAGAGCCCTATCTAGCCCTATCCAGCATCTCTGCAGAACATGGAGGTGATATACACGGATGTCTGAAGAAGGGTTCCATCGCGAAA
This sequence comes from Malacoraja senta, assembly GCA_038087875.1. Taxonomy (NCBI): domain Eukaryota; kingdom Metazoa; phylum Chordata; class Chondrichthyes; order Rajiformes; family Rajidae; genus Malacoraja; species Malacoraja senta. The sequence continues at coordinate 4,845,373 of CM075979.1, forward strand.
GGTGGCCTATCCATGTTCTCCAGAGATGCGGCCTGACCCGCTGAGTTACTCCAGCACTTGGTGTTTATCACTCCAGATGCCAGCATTTGTGGTTCCTTGTGTCAGCTGTTCTACGGCTCAGACTTTCTTTGTGCTACATTGGATTAGAATCAGCCGCTTTGATTGAACGAGAGAGCAAATGGATGCAATTTATTCTGCAAAATAATTTGAAGAAAAAGCTGAAGGTAGAGTTTGTGTAGCAAGAGGGCAGTCACGCAAAGAAACACTTCGAGTTCAACCCTCAATAACCGTGACGTTTCCGCGCAGACATTACCACCACCATGTGAAGTTTTAACTGTAAACAGAAGTCATTCCTGAAACTTTCCGCAATGCTGGATAGATTAAAGTCATACCGCCTTGCAAGCCTTCTGTCAGAGATACTAATTCATAAATAACATCTATAGAAACGGCAATTAGATTCAGAGAAGCATAAAATCTTGTGCTAACAGTCGGTGGCTATTTCGCCCATTGTGACTCGGTGCAAGAGTAACTATTAACTTGCACGCTTTGTCCTCCCCCACCTATCATTAAGCTTTCTTCCCTCCCGCCAACCCCCAAAATCAGTCTGAAGAAGGATCTCAACCCGAAACGTCGGCCATTCCTCTCCAGGGATGCTGCCTATCCTGCCGAGTTACTCCAACATAGGTAGACAAAGGTGCTGGAGAAACTCAGCGGGTGCAGCAGCATCTAAGGAGCGAAGGAAATAGGCAACGTTTCGGGCCCCGAAACGTTGCCTATTTCCTTCGCTCCTTAGATGCTGCCGCACCCGCTGAGTTTCTCCAGCACCTTAGTCTACCTTCGATTTTCCAGCATCTGCAGTTCCTTCTTAAACACTTTGAGTTACTCCAACATTTCGTGTCTATTCCCAATCTGAGACGTTGCCTCTCAATGTTCCCCAGAGATGTTGCCTGACCACCGGAGTTTGCTCCAGCACTTTTTTTTTAGTAAACCAGCGCCAGCAGTTCCTTGTGTCTACATCAATCTGTCAGTGTGTGAAGGAACTGCAGGTGCTGATTTAAACCGAAGGTAGACACAAAACGCTGGAGTAACGAGGCAGGATAGGCTGCGTCTCTGGGGGGAAGGAATGGGTGGCCCTTCTTCAGACTGAAGTCAGGAAGAGGAAGATTCAGAGATACTGAAGTGCAAGGTGTGAAAATGAGACAAAGGGGGTGGGGATGAGGGGAAATGTAAAATAGATCATTGTTAGCCTGGGGGAATAAAGGGGAGGTCATTTAAGACTGAGGTGAGAAAAAACTTTTTCACCCAGAGAGTTGTGAATTTGTGGAATTCCCTGCCACAGAGGGCAGTGGAGGCCAAGTCACTGGATGGATTTAAGAGAGAGTTAGATAGAGCTCTAGGGGGCTAGTGGAGTCAAGGGATTTGGGGAGAAGGCAGGCACGGGTTATTGACAGGGGACGATCAGCCATGATCACAATGAATGGCGATGCTGGCTCGAAGGGCCGAATGGCCTCCTCCTGCACCTATTTCTATGTTTCTAGAAGGTAAGAACAAAGCATACAGAGATAGAATGTAATCAGAGACAGTCAGACTAGTCGGAGAACTGGGAAGAGGGAGGGATGGAGAGAGAGGGAAAGCAAGGGTTACTTGAAGTTAGAGAAGTCAATATTTATACCGCTGGGGTGTAAGGTGCCCAAGTGAAATATGAGGTGTTATTCCTCCAATTTGTGCTGGCCTCCTCCATTGTTAGAGTGAGCTCTGTTTGATTTGTTGTTACCTTCTCCGAGTAAACAATGATCTATTCTACATTTTCCTTGATCTCCATCCCCTTTGTCTCATTGTCTCCCCTGACTTCAGTCTGAAGAAGGGTCTTGACCCAAAACGCCACCCATTCCTTCTATCCAGAGATGCTGCCTGACCCGCTGAGTTACTCCAGCATGTTGTGTCTATCTTTGGTGTAAACCAGCATCTGCAGTTCCTTCTGCACATTCACTCTTTTCCCGCCATTTTGACCATTGTGGAGATTCAGAGTTTATTTACATCGCTGACAATGTTTTGTAGCCATTGTTTCCCCATCAATGTCCACTTTCTTCTCTCCTTAACTGCTGTAAAAAAAAACATGAGGCACCAGGCATACTGACCAACACAACAGTTACTCCAGCATTTTGTGTCTATTTTAGGTACATGGATAAGTTCACAAGTTGTAGGAGTAGAATTAGGCCATTCGGCCCATCGAGTCTACTCCGCCATTCAATCAAGGCTGATCTATGCCTATTAATCTAATTTTCCTGCCTAGGAGAGGTTTAGAGGGATGTGGGCCATTTGTGGGCAGCTGGGACTGGTGTAGATGTGGTATCTTGGTTGGCATGGTCAAGTTGATCCATGCTGTAGGACTACATGACTCTAAGAAGAATTGGGGACAGAAAAAGAATCGGAGGGAAGGAGAGGTGTTCTGGGTTGATTTGATGGGGAGATTAGAGCGAGATTGTGAAGTGCGTCAACGTAAAATGATTAAGATTTCAGCAGAGACTCCATCTGGGAGATATCAGAAAGTTCGTTAAAAATTACCAACCTGAAAGCAGCTTGGTCCAATTACCAATCAAAATCCTTTTCAACTTCCTTCACACTAGTTTTCTCACATGTGATGAGAGACATTAACCTGAAAAATTAATACGGTTTCTCTCCTCGCGACTTCCCTCCGCAACTACTTCCAACAGCTTCATTTAATTTCAGATCTGCCAGGTTTGCTTTTTCATCCAAGTACATTCGAAGATTGACACAAACAGCTGGAGTAGCTCAGAGGGTCAGGCAGCATCTCTGGAGACGTGTCGGGTTGAGAACCTTCTTCAGACTTCAGTCTGAAGAAGGGTCTCGACCCGAAAAGTTGCCTATTTCCTTCGCTCCATAGATGCTGCCTCACCCGCTGAGTTTCTCCAGCATTTCTGTCTGCCTTAGAGATATAGATCTCTCTTTTCTCTTTCCCCTGACTCCCAGTCTGAAGAAGGGCCTCGGTATGTCGAGGAGGACTCTCTCGAACTTCTACAGGCGCACAGTAGAGAGCATGCTGACCGGTTGCATCGTGGCTTGGTTCGGCAACTTGAGTGCCCTGGAGCGGAAAAGACTGCAAAAAGTTGTAAACATTGCCCAGTCCATCATCGGCTCTGACCTCCCTACCAACGAGGGGATCTATCGCAGTCGCTGCCTCAAAAAGGCTGGCAGCGTCATCAAGGACTCACACCAAGGTATATGGTCACACTGATCTGTTCTGTTCTGTATTTATTTATACCTACTATATTCTGTTGTGCTGAAGCAAAGCAAGAATTTCATTGTCCTATCTGGGACACAATCTTGAATCTTGAATCTTGAACCCGAAACGTCACCTATTCCTTTTCTCCAGAGATGCTGCCTGGCCTTCTGAGTTACTCCAGCATTTTGTGTCTATCTTCGCTTTAAACCAGCATCTGCAGTTCCTTTCGACACAACACTCAAGTCATCCGTTTCACATCCAAGGTGACTGACGATAAGAAAGTACAAATGTAATGTTAATTTATCTCGTTCAGTGGACAATAGTGAAATTGGATGCGCATTTTGGGAAGACAAGAACAAGGGAAGAAAAGAAGAATTTAGTAAATACTGAGAGAGAAGAACATATTTAAAACAAAAAAATAAAACTACAAACACACCAGACTTCCGTGCCACTTGCCGCTCGACTGCTTTCACAGCCTCAGTCCCGAATTTTTATTTGAACGTTTGTTAATTCTCACTTTGCAACCGAGCAGCTGTTCAAAGATGCTGCATGCGAAAATTAAAAAAGGCAAAAGAAAGGATTTTCTCCCCGTCGCTGGAAGGCTGGTGGCAATGGACAGAAAAACGGTGTCTTGCAGGGGAGATTAGTGCCAATTATCATTGCCCCAGCTCCTGCTAACCAGATAAGACATCTGCCCTAGAAAACCAGACAATAAATTTATAATGAAGTTACATTCAAATTCTTTTGCTATCTGTTTGGCCTGGTTCTGTAATCTGCCGAGAAAAACTGCTCATTACCTTGTGGGACGCAGTTATTTTCTAATCATACATTTCACTTGGGATCATTTGGACACAAAAGCCTTCTTGGGCTTACGTCAATCTTCATTGAGTTAACCTTTTCAGAGTGGCAGGAGACAGCTGGCAGAGGGAGCACTTCCTCTCTGTCTTTGTATTCCCATACATTCATCGAACGCACATGGGAGACATTACCCTGTTTACGCACGGCAGAGAAAACTGTATAAAATTATATCGACACAGTTGTGTTGTGCTGGTCAGTATGCCTGGTGCCTCATGGGTTTTTTTTTTTTACAGCAGTTAAGGAGAGAAGAAAGTGGACATCGATAGGGGATAAAAATGGCTACAAAACATTTTCAGCGATGTAAATAAACTCTGAATCTCCACAATGGTCAAAATGGCGGGAAAAGAGTGAATGTGCAGGAAGGAACTGCAGGTGCTGGTTTGCACCAAAGATAGACACAAAGTGCTGGAGTAACTCAGCGGGTCAGGCAGCATCTCTGGATAGAAGGAATGGGTGACGTTTCGGGTCGAGACCCTTCTTTAGACTGAGAGGGAGACATAGAGATATGGAAGGGTAAGGTGTGAAAACACCAAGGGGATGATGATAAGGAAATGTAGAATGGTACATTGTTAGCTGAGGGGAAGGTGGCAAGGAGGCATTTAATCAGTAATATCTAATCAGGAGGACAGTTAAACTGATTGGATTACTCGGGTGGGGGTGGGACAGAGAGAGAGAGGGAAAGCAAGGGTTACGAAGTTAGAGAAGTCAACATTCATATTATTGAAACATATAAGATTATTAAGGGTTTGGACACGCAGGAAACATGTTCCCGATGTTGGGGGTGTCCAGAACCAGGGGCCACAGTTTAAGAATAAGGGGTAAGCCATTTAGAGCGGAGATGAGGAAACACTTTTCCACACAGAGAGTGGTGAGTCTGTGGAATTCTCTGCCTCAGAGGGCGGTGAAGGCCAGTTCTCTGGAAACTTTCAAGAGAGAGCTAGATAGGGCTCTTAAAGATACCGGAGTCAGGGGATATGGGGAGAAGGCAGGAACGGGGTACTGATTGGGGATGATCAGCAATGATCACATTGAATGGTGGTGCTGGCTCAAAGGGCCGAATGGCCTACTCCTGCACCTATTGTCTATTGTAAGCTGCTCAAGCAGAACATGAGGTGTTGTTCCTCCAATTTGCGTTAGGCCCCACTTTGACAGTGGAGGAGACTCAGGACAGAAAGAGTGAAGTTCCCCGAGATGGCTACAACTGCTCTGCCCAAGACCACAAGAAACTGCAGAGTTGGAAATGTAGCCTAGTCCATCACACAGGCCAAGCTCCCGACCATTGACTCCATCTACACCTCACACTGCCTTGGTAAAGTAGCCAAAGACTTGTCCCACCTCTCCCTGCTCCCATCGGCAGAAGGTTCAGAAACTTGAAAGTGCGCACCACCAGACTCAGGAACAGCTTCTTCCCCTCAGTTATCAGGCTTCTGAACTCCTTCCATAAGTTAAGGGCCTGTCCCACTGTACGAGGTAATTCAAGAGTTCTCCCGAGTTTCCCCTGATTCGAACTCGGAGAATTACGGTAAGTGGGGGGGGGGGGAGGTTGTCATTTTGCAGTAACATTTGAATGCGTTGCTGCTCGGGGGGCTCTCGTGGACATTTTTCAGTGTTGAAAATACGTCACGAGTTACCACGTTTCCCGAGTACCTGCCGTTAGCGTTACGAGCCGCTACAAGACACCCCCGAGCTCCGACGTACCCGCTACGTACATTCTACGTACTTACCACAAGTTTGATTTTTTTTTTATTCGGGAGAGCTCTTGAATTACCTCGTACAGTGGGACAGCCCCTTTAGAGTCCTGTTTAGCATCCCCGAAGAGTGGTGACAAGAAAATTAAAATGTAATTTTAAATTATCCCATTCAATACACAACTGTGAAATTGGGTACGCAGTTTGGAAAGACAAGAAAAATAGAACAAAAAAAGTTATAAAAACTGACAGAGAACATAAAAAATAAAAAATAAATTACTACAGAAATGAAAAACTGTTGTGCTACAATGCTGCGAACTATATTATGCACTCTATATATTCCTAATCGCTACTGTACTTGAACTTGAAAGCCACTTAAAAGTTACTTTGGAAATCAACTAGCAGAAAAAAAGCTGTCTCGGAAAAAAACAGCCTGGGGAAAAATAACTGCTTTCAAGTAAACATCCCTGCAGTAATCAGGCACCATTGTCTCTTAAGAACACAGTTGGTCAGTTTCATCACAGAAGGCCATTACAGTTGACAAAAAAAAATTGATATTCTATTAAAGAATGTTACACACAGATTTCAATATTTTTTCAATAACAAAAATAACTTAGAGCTATTAAAAATACTTTTATTTTTGAGATCCCTGGAGAAATAAAAATGTTATTATCATTTGTCAGAAATTTTCTTGTCTCTAGAGAGCTTCTGACTCATAATAATAATATTTATCATGACAACTGATTTTTTTTACTCAATTTTCCATAAACCGTGGTTCCTCACAAACACATCTATCACTTTATAGAATAACTGCCTGCATCCTCTGTAGAAACAAGGAGCTGCATATGCTGGTTAATACACAAAAGGGCGCAAAGTCCTGGAGTAACTCAGCAGGTCAGGCAGCATCTCAACAGTGTGTAGGATAGTGTTAGTGTGCGGGGAGCGCTGGTCGGTGCGGACTCGGTCGGCCGAAGGGCCTGTTTCCACGCTGTATCTCCTAAAGAAGGGAGGAACAAGTTCACGACAGGTGGAAGTGGGTAATGGGCAGAAGGAACACGTTGAGGTGAAGAAAGTTAGTTAACGAAGGCTTTGGGCTTCAGGAGTAATTGATCACCCAGTTAGTTGGGCAGGGAACTGCCGAATAGAATGTAAACTGGAGAAGTGAAAGGTTATACATTTATGAAGGTCAAGGCAAAGGAGCCTTGAGTTTAGCTCAAAGATACAGCACGAAAACAGGCCCTTCGGCCCACCAAGTCCACGCTGCCCAGCGATCCCCGCTCATTAACACCATCCTACACACACTAGGGACAATTTTACATTTATACCAAGCCAATCAACCTACAAACCTGTGTTAAAGAAGGAACTGCAGATGCTGGAAAATCGAAGGTACACAAAAATGCTGGAGAAACTCAGCGGGTGCAGCAGCATCTATGGAGCGAAGGAAATAGGCACCGTTTCGGGCCGAAACCCTTCTTCAGACCTACAAACCTGTACGTCTTTGGAGTGTGGGAGGAAACCGATGGTCTCGTAGAAAACCCACGCAGGTCACGGGGAGAACGTACAAACTCCGTACCCGTAATCAGGATCGAACCCGGGTCCCTGGCGCTGTAAGGCAGCAACTCTACCGCTGCGCCACCAGTTGGTATAACATGGTTTAGTTGGTATAACATTGCAGCTGGTCGAGCTGATGCCTCACAGCTTTTGACTGTACCTCGGTACACGTGACAATAAATGAAACTAAACTCCGATCTAAGCAGCATGTTACTCCACCAGCGATTATTTGCATATTCATTACCTCCTGCATATTCTCAAACAATTCTCAACAGGAGGAAAATAGCAGATTTGTCAACAACAACATAATCAGTTAAAAAGTGTTAACAAATGCAGCACTGGTAAAAATTCTGAACCAATATTAGTTACATGTATTAATGAACCTGGAAACACATTGAACATTTGATTGAGACACAACGTGCTGGAGAAACCAAATTTCGTTTGAACTTCATTTGAGGTTCAAATGACAATAAATGGTATTGTATTGTATTGTATTGTAACTCAGCGGGTCAGGCAGCATCTCTGGAGAACATGGATAGGCAACTTTTCGGGTCGAGCCCCTTCTTCAAAACACACTGTTTGGTGGCTTATATATTCCTGGCCCAAAACATCGCCTAGCCAAGTTCTCCAGCACTTTGTGTCTTTTTCTGAAAACCAGCATCTGCAGTTCCTTGTTTTTCTGGAGAAACTGCCTGACCTGCAGAGTTACTCCAGCACTTTGTGTCAGTTTTGGTAAACCAGCATTTGCAGCTCCTAGTGATAACATCTGATTAACATTCACACCTGAATGTTCAAATATAGTCATTCTTAATAATTATATTATTATGCATCAAACATCCAACACACATGCAATAAATCTCTCACAACTCGATCCGAAACGTCACCTATTCCTTTTCTCCAGAGATGCTGCCTGACCTGCTGAGTTACTCCAGCATTTTGTGTCCATCTTCGGTGTAAACCAGCATCTGCAGTTCCTTCCTATACATCACCTCTACCATGCTCGACTATTTATACCTCTGTTCCATTCTAAGACAGTTCTATAAACTTAACTCAAATACACTTCCTGAACTGAAAACAAAAAGTTACCAATGAAAAGCACTTTCTCTGAAAGGTTTAGGACCATTTGAGAACTTTGCACTAACTTTGACAACTATGTACCAGTTTCATGGTGAAATTATTCTGCTCCCATTGCCACCGCATCGCGGACATTGTCGGTGCATAACGGAGAGACCGCTTGCAAGCTCGTCAGATCCAAGATCCCCGGGACTGGCAGAAGATGCCATGTAGAATCCAGAGCCACTCCAACTCCAGCAGCATTATCCCAGCATACGGAATGATGTTCCCTTTAAGTACACGCTGCTCCGCATGCACCGAGTGTCATTTACGAGAAGGGGGTCCCTTCTGGGTGAAAGTCACAGCCCTGCCGATCTGAACAACTTTCAGAGAAGCACTGCACAGGGCTGTTAGCCGAGCTTCAGGAGGGAAACCAACTCAAGGATCTGTCCCCTCCCCCAGTAAGCACAAAGCCTTTCCCAGATTGGGTGTCCCCAGTTCATTAGGGCTGCTGCTCGCTCGGTCTCTGCTGAGAATCTGGCATTGCAGCACATCCAGGGAACTCCCTTTCAGTTTCAGTTGACGGAGCTCGGGAGTCGGTCCAAGCTGGAAGAGGCTCAGCAATTGGGAAAGAGCTATGAGATTCTCTTCCAGGTATAAAAATAATTCATTGCTCGAAAAGGCAGCGGAGCCAAATGGTTTCCCCGGGGAGTAGAGGAATCCTGCTTCTGCTGTCCAAAGTTAGGAAAGCACAAAACTAGTGGAAAACAGATTTTCCACGTGAAATATTGCAAGCAGGGAGGGACCCAGTCGAAAAGTCAAGGTGCAAAAATTAAAGTGGATGAGTTTTTTTTAAACGAAAGTCACACAGCCTCCTGAGGACCTCGAACGACAAAATGAGTGCGGATCAATAAGTCCCTGTAGTTAAAGGATTGTGTGCGGTTTACATATGAAAGAACCCGGGACTTGCGGAGAGAATGGAAACGGTTACAGACCATGCCTTGTATGTCTGAATGTCTGAAGAAGGGTCTCGACCCGAAACGTCACCTATTCCTTCGCTCCATAGATGCTGAGTTTCTCCAGCATTTTTGTCTACCTACGGACCATGCCAGGGAGATATTTTGCGTTATTTGTTTAAGGGTGCATTTGGACCAAATATTCTCCCCTCTCATTCAAGGACATTTAGTCAATGGATATTTTTACGGCAGAGATAGATAGATTCTTGATTAGTTCGGGTGTCAGGGGATATGGGGAGAAGGCAGGAGAATGGGGTTAGGAGAGAGATAGATCACCCATGATTGAATGGCAGACTTGATGGGCCGAATGGCCTGATTCTGCTACTATCACTTCTGACCTTCTGACAGTTTCTTCCCAGCTGTTATCAGGCAACTGAACTACCCGACTGCAACTAGAGAGCAGTCCTGAACTACTATCAGACTGCCTTTGATTGGACTTTACTGGATTACCTTGCACTAAATGTTATTCCCCTTATCATGTATCTGTACACTGTGAATGGCTCGATTGTAATCATGTATTGTCTTTCCGCTGGCTGGTTAGCACTTTACCTCGGTACACGTGACAATAAATAAATAAACTAAAATAAACTAAAATTCAACCTTTTACATACTGAAAGACTCATAGTAGAACCATGAGTAGAATGCAAAAGTAACAGAGTTAAACAATGAGGATCTAGCAGCTTCAACGGTCGTGTCATAATTACTCATGATCAGCAGTGGAGCAGCGGTGAGGGCCTGTCCCACTTGGCCGTCATTTGCGCCTCATTTACGCGTCATATGTAAAATAGGTCAATGCGTTGTGACGCACGGGTAGCGCGGGACGAGCGCATGGAGAGGCGTGGAGGAGTGTGGAGTTGCGCGCGGTATTGCGCGGCGCTCCAGGATTTCGTGCTGAACGAAATCCTCCCGCGCCACCTGCGTGACGTATCGCGTACGCACGCTGACGCATTGGCGTCGCACGCTGGCGTCCCGGCGTCTCATGCGTAACGCGTGTTGGCGCATGGTTACGTCACCGTGCGTAACCATGCATCGCCGCGCGCCACAAGGTATTCTAATGACGTCACGCGCACCAGACGGCATGATGACGCGTGATTTGCGCGCGACATCGCGCGTAACGACGCATTGACCTATTTTACATATGACGCGTAAATGAAGCGCAAATGACGGCCAAGTGGGACTGGCCCTGTAGAGTTGTCGCCTCACAGCGCCAGAGACCCGGGTTCAATCCTGACTATGATTGCTGTCTGTAGGGAGTTTGTACGTTCTCCCTGTGACCTGCGTGGGTTTTATTTGGGTGCTCCAGTTACCTCCCACACTCCAAAAACGTACAGATTTGTAGGTTAATTGGCTTGGTACGAATGTAAATTGTCCCTCGTGTGTGTAGGATAGTGTTAGTGTGCGGGGATCGCTGTTCTGCGCGGCCGAAGGGCTTATTTCCGCTCTGTATCTCTATACTAAACTAAACTAAACAGTGACCAGCGCTCAAATGATTTACTTATTCAGTCGGTCTGACATGCGGGGGCACATCTACAGTCAGAGTCGCTCGTGGGACAGCATTCCTGTGTCACCAAGAGTCAGATGACTGAGCAAAAATGCCAACCAAAAAAAAATTTGACAGGAAACAGATGTTTGAATTGTGTGAATGAATCCGAGTCATTGTTATCACAAACACCATTAACTGCAACCGTAGACGGATGTCCGCTCGCTGACAGGTCATTGTTTTAAGGGGAATATACTCCTGCACAGTTTATGTTACCAGCGGCCCCATGAAATCAAAGTAGCATGTGCTTACATAGTTAAATAGAAGTAAGCAAATCATGTATAACTCAGCGGCACCGGCAGCTTTTCTGGACATAGGGAATGAGTGACGTTTCGGGTCGAGACCCTTCCTCAGACCTCGACCCATTCCTTCTCTCCAGAGATGCTCCCTGTCCCGCTGAGTTACTCCAGCGCTTTGTGTCTCTTCGATTTAAACCAGCATCTGCAGTTCCTTCTGAAGCAAATCATCTTCTCAGTTAACATTTTTCACACTTAGTTTAGTTTAGCTTAGTTTAAAGATACAGCGTGGATACAGGCCCTTCAGCCCACCGAGTCCGCGCTGACCAACAATCGCCCCGTACACTTGTTCTATCCAACACACATTTTACAAAAGCCAATTAACCTGAAAACCCGCAGGTCTTTGTGAAGCGTGGGTTTCCTCCGGGTGCTCCTGTTTCCTCCCACGTTCCAAAGACCAGAGAAATCCCACGCGGTCACGGGGAGAACGTGCCAACTCTGCACCAACAGCACCCATAGTCAGGATCAAACCCAGGACTCTGGCGCTGTTTGGCAGCAACTCTACCGTATTAATAAGTATATTTGTGTCTAAATTTGTAGTTGAGAAACATACCAACCCAATTTGGAGGCTCACACCTGTCCAGATGTCCAATTAAAACCAAAGCTGAAGCAGACGTGCTGAAGAAGGGTCTCGACCCAAAACGTCATCTATTCCTTTTCTCCAAAGATGCTGCCTGACCCGCTGAGTTACTCCAGCACTTTGTATTGAAATCCAAAGCTGAAACTCTGCTCAATACATCTTCATAATTGAGTGATAAACAATACCTCAGGAGTAATCTGGGCACCAGCATTAAGTTTGTACACAAATACTGGTGCGCGCTAAGGACTCTTTGAAAGAAACGTTCAAGTTCCCTTGACTTGGACTAATCGGAACTGTAAAAGCTGTCAAAAGTTGCACTGCTTAAGAAAGACCTGCAGATGCTGGAAAAATCGAAGGTAGACAAAAATGCTGGAGAAACTCAACGGGTGAGGCAGCATCTATGGAGCGAAGTTATAGCCCTGTCCCACGGTACGAGTTCATTCCAAGAGCTCTCCCAAGTTTAAAAAAAAATCAAACTCGTGTTAAGCATGGAGAATGAACGTAGCGGGTACGTCGGAGCTCGGGGACGTCTCTTAGCGCTAACGGCAGGTACTCGGGAAGACTCGCTAACGGCAGGTAAGCACGGGAAGACTCGTGAAGATTTTTTAACATGACGAAAAATGTCCACGAGAGCCCCGAGTACCCACGAGTGGCCATTACCGTAAATCTCCGAGTTCGAATCAGGGAAAACTCGGGAGAACTCGTGGAATTAACTCGTACCGTGGGACAGGGGTTTAAAACATCATTTAATCTCATCTTCAGATTATTCACAAATATAAAAATCTTTAACTAAATGCAAGGTTATTTGGTTTAACCAGTCCTGGAAACTGAAATGGCGGCATGGTGGCGCAGCGGTAGAGTTGCTGCCTCACAGTGCCAGAGACCCGGGTTTGATCCTGATTTACACATGCTGTCTGTACGGAGTTTGCACGTTCTCCCCGTGACCTGCGTGAGTTTTCTCCGGGAGCTCCGGTCTCCACCCACACTCCAAAGACGCACAGGTTTCTAGGTTAATTGCCTTGGTAACATTTTTTTTTTTAATTGTCCCCAGTGTGTGTAGTATAGGGGATCGCTGGTCAGCGTGGACTCAGTGGCCAAAGGGCCTGTTCCGCACTGTATCGCTAAATTAAACTAAACTGGCAACTAGACATTTGGCCATGTCATTTAGCAAAGTGAACAAACCATAAAAGAGATTCTGACTGCGTGCTGTTCATTAGAAGATAGAAAGAATTATAATTGAACATTCAGATCCTTTAGTGTTGCCACAGTTTAGTCTAGGTCACTACAATTTATAAATCGAGGAGGAAGCCACGAATCTTTGCACCGCCGATCTCAACTACAGTTTAAATTTTGTCTGACAGCATCATTAAATGATGGATGAGTTTATCCAACGGAGGATTTAATAGAGTAGCAGAGTAATACAGTGGTGGTAACACGGCTGGCGGATCTGCTCCTTCACAGCACCAGAGACCCCGGTTCGATCCTGACCTCCGGTGCTGTTTGTGTGGAGTTTGCACATTCTCCCTGCGACCGCGTGGGTTTCCTCCGGGTGCTCCGGTTTCCTCCCACGTCACAGAGGCGTGCGGGTTTGCAGGTTACTTAGGCTCGGTAAATTCCCCCCAGTGTGTGTAGGGAGCGGATGAGGAAACGGGATAAGATAGAGCGAGTGTGAGTGGGTGATCGATGGTCGGTGTGGATGCAGCGGGTCGAAGGGCTTCTTTCCATGCTGTGTTTCTAAACTAAACTAAACTGCCCTGGTTTCCTTCAATGTCCTAACGTGCAGGATGGTAATTTAATTGGTCTTTATAAATTACTCCTGGTGTGTAGGGAGTGGGTGAGAAAGTGGAGTAACATAATCTAGTGTTAGTGATCGTCAGCATGGACTCAATGCACTAACGGGTCTTTTTTCATGCAGTGCCTCTTAAGGGCCTGTCCCACTTGCATGCGATTGCATGCGTCTGGTGCGACCAGACGCGGTCGCTTGAGGCGTATGGCCGCGCGGGGCCGGTCCCACTTAGAATCGCGGAGGCGTATGGCGTTGTGCGGGGCTGGTCCCGACATCGCGTGCGGCTCCGAAAATCTTGCACTGTCTGAAAATTTCGCGCGCCATCGGCCTGTCGGCACGCAGGCGCATTGCGGTCGTACGCAGCGTCTTGACGTTGTACGCAGCATCTTGATGGCGTACGCCTAGCGCGTGGCGTTGCGCGATGACGTCACCGCCTGGCGTGGCGTTGCGTGATGACGTCACCGCCTGACGCCGTGCGACGCCCAAATTCAGTCGGCCCGCTTCCTGCCCAGCTGATTGGTAAGTATGACGCAAATGACATCACGCGCGAACTTACCGTGTACTTCGCGTGAACTCCGTTTCCGTTTGGTCGCGCCAAATGCACGCAACCGCATGCAAGTGGGACAGGCCCTTTAATCTCTTGTGTAGGGAGGAAGTGCAGATGCTGGTTTAAACCGAAGATAGACACAAAAAGCTGGAGTAACTCAGCGGGACGGGCAGCATCTCTGGAGAGAAGGAATGGGTGATGTTTCGGGTCGAGACTGAAGAAGGATCCCGACCCGAAACGTCACCCGTTCCTTCTCTCCAGAGATGTTGCCTGTCCCGCTGAGTTACTCCAGCGTTTTGTGTCTATCTTCTCCTAAACTCTCGTTACCCAGCTGATAAACACTGGTAACTGAATAGTGAATCTGTAAGAGATGACCAGCATTATTGTCCACTCCAGGAATTGTTCCTCACTAACTCTTAAAATGTGGTGCTGTGCGGGTGAGAGTTGACAGGAGCGCAATATTGAAGACAGACTTTAAACCGAAGATACTAGAGGAGCTCCTCTAATATCTTTGCTTTAAACCAGCATCTGCAGTTCCTTCCTACAGAGAGCAGTATCCATTTCTGTAATCACAGCATTACAGTGTCATAGAGTCACCAGCAGTGAAACAGGCCCTTCGGCCCAACTTAATTCCCAGGTTAATTCACGGGATGGCGGGACTGCCATATGTTGATAGAATGGAGCGGCTGGGCTTGTATACTCTGGAATTTAGAAGGATGAGAGGATATCTTCAAGCACCATCCTGAGCAGCACAGGGGTTCCACAAGGAACTGTGCTGGCTCCATTCCTGTTCACCATCTACACAGTGGATTTCCAATACAACCACCAACAGCTGCTTCTTTGCAGAAATTTCAGATGACACAGCTGTTGTCGGCCTGATCAAAGGGGGCAATGAGGAGGAGTATAGAGATACAAGAAACAACTTCTGTGGAGTGGAGTGCACACAATAACCTCCATCTCAACACCACAAAAACGAAGGAGATAGTTGTGGATTTCAGGAGGGGGAGGAGGAGGACTCAACCAACAACAATCACCATCAGGGGCACTGAGGTGGAGGTGGTCGCCAACCACCGGTACCTTGGTGTGCAGCTTGACAGTGAGCTGGACTGGAAGAGTCATATGGAGGCGGTAGTACAGGATGGGACAAGTCGTCTGTATTTTTTAAGGAGGCTAAGGTCATTTAACATCTGCCAAACCCCTACTGTGCAGTGTCTACCATTCAGTGGTGGCCAGTGACTCTGTTTTTTGCTGTGGCATGTTGGGGAGAAGGCGCCGCATAGCGGACAAAAACAGACTGGACAAGCTGATCAGGAAGGCCGGCTCAGTGGTCGGGGCTGCTGAGCACACGAACGGTCCAGCAGGTGGCAGAGGCACAGAAACTCTGAACAAACTGGGTCTCAATAATGACCAACCCACTCACCCACTCCACGCCCTGAAGGTGATCAAGAGCAGCATCTTCAGTCAGAGGCTGATTGCACCAATGTGCAAAACTGAGAGATATAGGAAGTCTTGTATACCAGCTGCTATAAGGTTTTATAATGCACAAAAATAATTTTGCATTTTTAGTATTCATTCATTGTATTTAACTTATTAAGTATGGAAGCTATCTGAGGAAATGTGTGGTGTTATGTCTGTCTTGAAGCTGTTGTGGCACTGTAATTTCCCTCCCCTCCTGTAAAGGATTATTAAAGGATCTATCTATCTATCTATCTATCTATCTATTGAAACATATAAGATTATTAAGGGAATGGACACGCTAGAGGCAGGAAACATGTTCCCGATGTTGGGGGAGTCCAGAACCAGGGGCACAGTTTAAGAATAAGGGGTTGGCCATTTAGAATGGAGATGAGGAAAAACGTTTTCACCCAGAGAGTGAAAAACTTTTTCAACCCAGAGAGTTGTGAATCTGTGGAATTCTCTGCCTCAGAGGGCAGTGGAGGCCGATTCTCTGGATGCTGTCAAGAGAGAGTTAGATAGAGCTCTTAAAGATAGTGGAGTAAGGGGATATAGGGAGAAGGAAGGAACGGGTACTGATATGTGGATGATCAGCCATGATCACGGTGAATGCGCGTGCTGGCTCGAAGGGCCGACATGCCTACTCCTGCACCTATTGTCTAATACCCAAGACGCCCCATCTACACAACTCCCACCTGCCCGCGTTTGGCCCATATCTTAGAACATGATGCCGGTTTTTGCGGCAGGAATTTTGTTTCCCTGAACACCCAACATCAAACAAGCTCCAATCGCCCACAGCAATGAAAGCCTTGAACATCCATCTCCAGTGTGATTTTCAGCTTCACTGGTCCGACAAATGACTCACGGACCAGTCAGCCATTACCACGCTCATCGCCCCTGAAGCGATGCATCTTTAAAGGACCAAGCACTCCACTCTGCTGCACTCTCTGCCGAAGTGAGGCCCGTGACCTTCCGTCAACTCAAGTGTAGCCTCGCGCGCAAATATATTAAACAGCTTTATCATTGGAGGCTGAGGTCAGGGTCAAATTCAGGGACGTCTTCAGCTTCAGGACTCTGGATGAATCGTGATCCAGGCTGGTGCCACCCATCTCTGCCAGATCATCAGAACTCTGTGGTCAATGGCGGTACTTGCTCTGCGGACAAAATGGTGCCAGTGCACATAGCGACAATAACCCGTATTCAGGGTTGAACCGGGACTCTGGTGCAAGAAGGCAGTCTGTCTGTGTGGAGTCTGTACCTTCTCCTCTGTGACCACATGGGTTTTCCCTGGGTGCTCCGGTTTCCTCCCACACTCAAGAGTCAAGAGAGTTCTATTGTCATGTGTCCCAGATAGGACAATGAAATTCTTGCTTGCTGCAGCACAACAGAATATTGTAAACATATTACGGAACAGGAGATAAAAGTTCAGTGTGTCTACATAACCATAGACCATATATATACACAATAATAAACAGATAAAGTGCAACAGGCTGTTATTGTTCAGAGTTTGTTTGATGGCGAGTTTAATAGCCTGATGGCTGTGGGGAAGCAACTGTTCCTGAACCTGGATGTTCCAGATTTCAGGCTCCTGTACCTTCTTCCGATGGTAGCGGGGAGATTGAGTGTTGTGGCCAGGATGGTGTGGGTCCTTGATGATGCTGAGCAGCTTTTTTGAGGCAGTGACTGCGATAGATCCACCTCGATGGATCCAAAGATGTACGGGTTTGCAGGTTAATTGGCTTCATTAAAAAACTGTAAAATTGCCCCTAGTGTGCGTAGGATAGTGTCAGTGTATGGGTCCTGTTTTCTGCACTGTATCTCTAAAGTCTAAAACTAATACTGCATTACCTTTCTATTCATTTGTACCCCTCTCCCCCTGACTCTCAGTCTGAACAAGAGTCTCGACCGAAACGTCACCTGTCCCTTTTCTCCAGAGATGCTGCCTGACCCGCTGAGTCACTCCATCATTTTTGTGTCTATCTCTTGGTTTAAACCAGCATCAGCAGTTCCTTTCTCCACATCCTGTACACTTTGACAACTTGTTTTAATCGCCCACCAGTTTATAATCTTCACCGGAATAGATGCTCTTGTCCCAGGCCGATAGCCCCTGGTTCTTTATCTGTTGCCATCCTGCACTTTGTTGAGTTGCTCCAGCTTTTTTGTGTCTCTCTTTAATATAGAAACATAGAAAATATGTGCAGGAGGTGGCCATTCGGCCCTTCGAGCCATTCATTGTGATCATGGCTGATCGTCCCCAATCAATAACCCGTGCCTGCCTTCTATCCATATCCCTTGATTCCACTAGCCCCTAGAGCTCTATCTAACTCTCTCTTAAATCCATCCTCAGTGACTTGGCCTCCACTGCCCTCTGTGGCAAGGGAATTCCATAAATTCACAACTCTCTGGTGAAAATGTTTTTTCTCACCCTCAGTCTTAAATTACCTCCCCTTTATTCTAAGAGTGTGGCCCCTGGTTCTGGACTTGCCCAACATTGGGAACATTTTTCCCTGCATCTAGCTGTCCAGTCCTTTTATAATTTTATATGTTTCTATAAGATTCCCCCTCATCCTTCTAAACTCCAGTGAATACAAGCCTAGTCTTTTCAATCTTTCCTCATATGACAGTCCCGCCATCCCAGGGATCAATCTCGTGAACCTACGCTGCAGTGCCTTCAATCACAAATATGTTGAAGCTTGGATCAGGTTCCTGATATAACTGGGGTTGAACGTACGGTTTGGAACTGTCCGTACACGAGGGGAAGATGAGACACGTGCTGACTAAGTCATTTCCTGGAGTTACTGCATTCCACAATAGCTCCAGCATGTTGTGTCTCCCATGATGAATGAATGGTGAGTCAGGCACACTAACAGCAATGTGACTTGGCTGACACTGTGTGCAAAGTTTCTTCCTGCTGATTCAATTCAATTATTTGTCTTTTGGACAAATTTGTCATTTGGACCCCTTGAGGTCCAAACGAAATGTCGTTTCTGCAGCCATACAATACAAAACGAAGAAGACCCGAGACACAATACAATTTTACCACATACATCCATCACAACGCTGTGATGGAAGGCAAAAAAAAAAAACGTATCTCTCCACTGCACTCCCCCCCCCCCCCCCCCCCCCCCGCCCACCCCCACCCCCCCCGATGTCAGAGTCAAAGTCAAAGCCCCCGGCGGGCGATGGTGATTATCCCGCGGCCATTAAAGCCACCGCCGGGTGATGCAAGGTCGCGCACCGGGTCTTGGTGTTAGAGCCCTCTTGGTGTTATAGCTTCTCCCCTCCAGATCCTTCAGCCAAATTGAACCGTCTCTTTGAAAGCGCTTGGCTCACCCCTCCAGATGCCACAGCTGACGAAGACTGCAGCAGGTTAAAGTTGCTGACTTCTGCTGAGTCAGCCGATCTCAGCGTGTTTGGGAACAAAATCATTCTCTGCGCCCTTAGCTTTTTCTTGACATGGTGTCCCCCGGGCCTAACTAGTTGTAATTATACACAGGTGTATCTGTCTTGCACTGCCCATCACTGCATAATGGAAACCAAACCTACAGATGATGGAAATCTAGTTTAGTTTTAGTTTAGAGATACAGTGCAGCAAAACAGAGTCCACACCGGACCAGCGATCCCCGCACACTAACACTATCCGACACACACTAGGGGACAATTTACAATGATACCAAGTCAATTAACCTACAAACCAGTACGTCTTTGGAGTGTGGGAGAAAACCGAAGATCTCGGAGAAAACCCACGCGGTCACGGGGAGAACGTACAAACTCCGTACAGAGTTTTACAAACAATACATCGATTTTACAATTAAACTGAAATTAATAATTAATCTTCCATCACTCTGACTGAACAGACACTTTTAATTTGTATTCAACTGCACTTCCACTGAATTCAATGGGACTGAATTTTGGAAGGATTATAAAATTAACAGCCGCTTAATGGTATATCCACTTAATGTACATTCACTTAATACAGTCTGAAGAAGAATTCCCACCCAAAACGTCACCTATCCGTGTTCCCCACAGATGCTGGGAGGGAAGGGAAGTGGCGGAGAGGAGAGGAGTGGGGAGGGAAGTGGAGGGGAGGGGTCGGGAGTGAGGGAAGTGGAGAGGGAGGGAGTGGAGGAGAGGCGAGAGAAGTGGAGGAAGAGGAGAGGGGAGGAGGGGAGGGGAGGGAAGTGGAGGGAGAGGAGAGTGGAGGGGTGGGAACAGGAGGCCACAACTTTTGCAGCCTCCAAAACCCTCTTTCATTTTTACAGATTTAATTTAGTTTAGTTTATTGTCGCGTGTACCGAGGGCAGAGTGAGCAGCTTTTTGTTGCGTGCTGTCCTGTCAGCGGAAAGATTATACATGATTACAATCAAGGCGTCCACAGTGTTCAGATACAGGATAAGGGTTTAATGTTAGGGGTGAGGGTAGGGCTGAGGATGTCCCTGGTTGGGTTGCTCCTGGGCCTGGCCAAGCTGCCATCCGCGAGTCACAGCGCCAGGCGGCTGGAGGGCTCTGCCCGACCCGGCTGCCTGCCCCTTTTCTGGGGTTACGTCCGCGCCCGGGTGGTGTTAGAGAGGGACTACACCCTGTCCACGGGCGCCCTGGTGGATTTCCAGGGACCGTTGGGGCTTGAATGGGGGTTGAATGTGTCCTGGACAAGGATTGTCATATAGTTGTTTAATAGTTTACTTAGTTATTTAGTCTGAAGAAGGGTCTCGACCCGAAACGTTGCCTTTTTCCTTCGCTCCATAGATGCTGCCTCACCCGCTGAGTTTCTCCAGCATTTTTGTATACCTTCGATTTTCCAGCATCTGCAGTTCCTTCTTAAATACTTAGTATATTTGTTTTGTCTTGTACTATGGTGGTGGGATCTGTTTTGTTTTATTGTGTTGTAAATACTATTTTAATATTTGAATACATATATATATATATTTTTAGGAGTTTAATGTTTAGTGCAAGATAAATTCCAGTAAGCTCTGATTAAAGATAGTTTGAAGGTCTCTAATGAGGGTAGATGGGAAGTCCGAAACAACAATCTAGTTTTGGATTCGTAGTAGGTGCAATTGATGAACAGCATGAACTTGGGGGGGCCGAAGGGCCTTCTGCTGTGCGGTATGATCCCGTGACATAAATGGCTTGGCAGTAATTTCTCCCTCGATATTAGAAGTACAGTTTGGATCTAATCTTTCATTCATCTTGTAAGCAACTAGCCTGGTCTCCCTCACTCACTGGGAACATGGCAAGCAACCTTGTTGTTAGTCAGAGTGGAAATATTCTGAGTTGCAAATGTTCCCCTTGTGTTGGACAGGAAAACAGGAGCAGGTGCTTTGTGCTGTGGGAACAGTCTGCTGGTCTATAATTCACCGACAAGTGGGCGACGCACAATGGAGTCCCCCCCACCCCACCCCCCGATACCCTCAAGACACAGTGGCGGCAGTGGTGAAGTTGCTGCCTTACAGCACAGAGACCCAGGTTCGATCCTGACCCCGGATGCCACCTAAATGTTTCAGTTTAGTTTCTCTTTGTGAAAAAACTGCAGATGCTGGAAAAATAGAAGGTAGACAAAAATGCTGGAGAAACTCAGCGGGCGAGGCGGGCATCTATGGAGCGAAGGAATAGGTGAAGTTTCGGGTGGAGACCCCTTCTTCAGACCGTCACCCGCTGAGTTTCTCCAGCATTTATGTCTACCTTCAGTTTAGTTCATCGTCACGGCTTTTGTTGCGTGCCATCAATTCAGCAGAAAGACAATACATGATTACAATCAAACTATTACAGTGTACAGATACACGATAAGGGAATAACGTTTAGTGCTTCTTCAGTCTGAAGAAGGGTCTCGACCCGAAACGTCGCCCATTTCCTTACCTCCAGAGATGCTGCCTCACCCGCTAAGTTACTCCAGCATTTTGTGTCTACCTTCTCATCTACAGTATCTGCTGTTCCAGATGTGGACTCCTGTATATCAGCGAGACCAAGCGCAGGCTTGCCGATCGTATCGCTGAACACCTCCCGCTCAGCCCTCAAACCTACCTGATCTCCCGGTTGCTCAACACTTCAACTCCCCCTCCTATTCCCACACTGACCTTTCTGTCCTGGGCCTCGTCCACTGTCAGAGTGAGGCCCAGCGCAAATTGGAATAAGAGGCCCAGCGCAAATTGGAATAACAGCACCTCATATTTTGCTTGCGTAGCTTGCACCCCAGCGGTATGAACATTGACTTCTCGAACATCAAGTAGCCCTTGCTTTCCCTCTCTCTCCATCCCCTCCCCCCACCCAGTTCTCCGACCAGTCTTACTGTCTCCAACTACATTTTATCTCTGTCCCGCCCACTCCCCTGACATACCGGCATCTGCAGTTCTTTTCTTCACCTACTAGACAGAGAACATCTACCTCACAGACTCATTGGTTTTGAATACTGTCCGTATGAGTTAGAGTGCAAATGAGGTATCAAAGTCACTTGAAAGAATAAAAGCAAATACTACACGTTTTAAAATGGTATCTCTCAGACAGAGAGAGAAAGAGAGAGAGACAGAGAGAGAGACAGAGAGAGCCAGAGGGAGAGAGAGAGAGAGAGACAGACAGACAGACAGAGAGAGCCAGAGAGAGAGAGAGAGAGAGAGAGAGAGAGAGAGACAGACAGACAGAGACAGAGAGAGCCAGAGAGAGAGAGAGAAGAGAGAGACAGACAGACAGAGAGAGCCAGAGAGAGAGAGAGAGAGAGAGAGAGAGAGAGAGAGAGAGAGAGAGAGAGACAGACAGACAGACAGAGACAGAGACAGAGCCAGAGAGAGAGCCAGAGAGAGAGAGAGAGAGAGAGAGACAGACAGAGATAGAGAGAGCCAGAGAGAGAGAGAGAGAGAGAGCTACAACATTTTGGGTCTTATTCCCTTATCATGTACAGTATCTATACACTGTGAATGGCTTGATAGTAGTCATGTATTGTCTATCCGCTGACTGGTTAGCACACTACAAAATCTCTTGGCTGTACCTCGGTACAGGTGACAATAGACTAAACTGAAGCATCTGCAGTTCCTTCCGACACATTTTTTTGTTGGTTGCCTTTATTACTGGAGACAGCAGGGGGTGCAAGCTAACTAAATCTGGCCACCCACAAGCCATTCTCCATTGGTATGGAGTTTAAGAAAGAACTGCAGATGCTGGAAAATCGAAGGTACACAAAAGTGCTGGAGAAACTCAGCGGGTGCGGCAGCATCTATGGAGCGAAGGAAATAGGCAACGTTTCGGGCCGAAACCCTTTGTTTCGGCCCGAAACGTTGCTTATTTCCTTCGCTCCATAGATGCTGCTGTACCCGCTGAGTTTCTCCAGCATTTTTGTGTACCTCCATCGGTATAGAGTTGTCTTGTATCATTGAAGTAAATGTGCTTGACTTGAGGGAAAATTCATTCAGGTCACTGTGGCCGTCTCAATAAACTGCACTGCTAACCTGCATCTATCTAAATGGAACAACCAAGATCATGACCAACATGGGAATTATGTCTGAAGAAGGGTCTCGACCCGAAACGTCACCCATTCCTTCTTTCCAGAGAAGCTGCCTGTCCCCGCTGAGTTACTCCAGCTTTTTGTGTTTATCAAGTCAATGTTCATACCGCTGGGGTGTAAGCTACCCAGGCGAAATATGAGGTGCTGTTATTCCAATTTGCGCTGGGCCTCACTCTGACAGCATCTGCAGTTCCTTCCTACACATGGGAATTATGAGGGCCAGTCTGTATCTCCTGTTAATCCACAACCTTTTCAATCTGACATTTCCATACAATTGCAGTAAATAATATTGTCCAACGATTATAGACACAAAATGCTGGAGTAACTCAGAGGGACAGGCAGCATCTCTGGAGAGAAGGAATAGGTGACGTTTCGGGTCGAGACCCTTCGTCGACTTAGAGTCAGGGGAGAGGGAAGCTCGAGATATGGAAGGGTGCAAAGAAAATGTAAGGTGTGAAAAGTAAAGATCAAAGCAGACGATGATAAGGAAATGTAGAATGGTTCATGGATGGCTGGGGGAAGTTGACAACGAGGCATACAACAGAAAAATTAATCAGGAGGACTTTAGACAATAGACAATAGACAATAGACAACAGGTGCAGGAGTAGGCCATTTGGCCCTTCGAGCCAGCACCGCCATTCAATGTGATCGTGGCTGATCGTCCCCTATTAATAACCCGTGCAATCAGTACCCCGTTCCTGCCTTCTCCCCATATCCCGACTCTGCTATTTTTAAGAGACCTATCTAGCTCTCTGTGAGAAAAAGTGTTTCCTCATCTCTGTTCTAAACGGCTCACTCCTTATTCTTAAACTGTGGCCCCTGGTTCTGGACTCCCCCAACATCGGGAACTTGTTTCCTGCCTCTAGTGCGTCCACTTTGAAACTAGTCAGTAGGGGAGAGAGAGGAAAAGCAAGGGTTACTAGAAGTTAGAGAAATCAAATTCGTACCCCTGGGGTGTAAGCTGCCCAAGCAAAATATGAGGTGCTGTTCCTTCAATTTGCGCTGGGCCTCACACTGACAGTGGAGGAGGCCGAGGACAGAAAGGTCAGTGTGGGAATGGGAGGGGGAGATAAAGTGTTTAGCAACTGGGGGATCACATCGGCCCAGGCGGATTGTCACACAATTGTTCTGTCTACCACCTCCTTGGAATTATGTTCCAGGGAAAAGGAGTATTAGCTATGAATTACATTCCCAAGTTTTTTTCCCATCGCCGAGCAAATTATTTTCCCTCCAGAACTTAGGCAGCACGGTCACGCAGCGGTAGAGTTGCTGCCTTATAGCCCTGTCCCACGGTACGAGTTCATTCCAAGAGCTCTCCCGAGTTTAAAAAAAATCAAACTCGTGGTAAGCACGGAGAATGAACGTAGCGGGTACGTCGGAGCTCGGGGACGTCTCTTAGCGGCTCGTAACGCTAACGGCAGGTACTCGGGAAGACTCGCTAACGGCAGGTAAGCACGGGAAGACTCGTGAAGATTTTTCAACATGTTGAAAAATGTCCACGACAGCCCCGAGTACCGACGAGCGGCCATTACCGTAAATCTCCGAGTTTGAATCAGGGCAAACTTGGGAGAGCTCTTGGAATGAACTCGTACCGTGGGACAGGGCTATTACAGCGCCAGAGACCTGGGTTCGATCCTGACGATGGGTGCTGTCTGCACGGAGTTTGTACCTTCTCCCTGTGACTGCGTGGGCTTTCTCCGGATGCTCCGGTTTCCTCCCGCGCTCCAAAGACGTACAGGTTTGTAGGTTGGCTTCAGTGAAATTGTAAATTGTCCCTAGTGTGTGTAGGATGGTGTTCCTGTGCGGGGATCGCTGGTTGGCGCGGACTCAATGGCCCCGAGGGTCTGTTTCCGTGCTATATCTCTCAACGAAACTAAATGACTGTAAAATAGACACAAAATGCTGGAGTAACAACTGCTTCAGACTGATAATACTCCAATATTAACAATAATAGTTATAGAAGCATAGAAACATAGAAAATAGGTGCAGGAGGAGGCCATTCGGCCCTTCGAGCCAGCACCGCCATTCATTGTGATCATGGCTGATCGTCCCCAATCAATAACCCGTGCCTGCCTTCTCCCCATATCCCCTGATTCTACCAGCCCCTAGAGCTCTATCTGACATGTAGTTCAGAGATAGATTCTTGATCAGTACGGGTGTCAGGGGTTACGGGGAGAAGGCAGGAGAATGGGTTTAGGAGGGAGAGATAGATCAGCCATGATTGAATGGTGGAGTAGACTTGATGGGCCGAATGGCCTCTTTCTGCTCCTGTCACTTATGATAAGAAGGGTCTCGACCCGAAAAGTCACCCGATCCTTCTCTCCAGAGAAGCTGCCTGTCCCGATGAGTTTCTCCAGCATTTTGTGTCTATTTTCGGTTTAAACCAGCATCTGCCGTACCTTCCTACGCATGAAACGAATCTAAACCTGTTCATCTCCTTCACGGTTTTAATCCCATGGAACTGACTACTGTAAATTACTTTCCCCGCATACCAAGAACTCTCTTCAAAGACGAAAACATAATGAATTACTGTGGGATAATTATATCTGCTAAACCACAAAAACATATCGGTTTGAATTCTCAATAACAAATTCCCGTTGTATAAACAATGGTTAACTGAAATAGTCATAAGGTCATAAGGTCATAAGTGATAGGAGCAGAATTAGGCCATTCGGCCCATCAGGTCGACTCCATTCAATCATGGCTGATCTATCTCTCCCTCCTCACCCCATTCTCCTGCCTTCTCCCCATAACTCCTGAGACCCTGAACTCGTTGTTTTTTTCAACTTCAGAGAGTCTCTGAAGTCGTCGCAGGTTTTTTTCAACGCTATACTCAGCACTTCTGACCAAGCTTGTGAACTCTCAAGTGACCGTCCTGTTACAGAAAGCTTATTGTTTGCTGGCCACAAAGGCTGGATCAAAATAAAGTCACAGCACAGATTATACGTGAGAAAGAACTGCAGATGCTGGTTTAAGTCGAAGTGGAGTAACTCAGCGGGTGAGGCAGCATCTCTGGAGAGAAGGAATGGGCGACGTTTCGGGTCGAGACCCTTCTTCAGCACAAATTATAGTCTGCGAGGAATTGCAGCAGAGGAGATCGACAGGGATGGGAGCTTTGTGGTACTGATTGGGGATGATCTGCCATGGTCACATTGAATGCCGGCGCTGGCTCGAAGGAGCGAATGGCCTACTCCTGCACCTATTGTCTATTGTCTTTGGGAAATGTCACGGATAGGGCAGGTTATGGGGGATACCTTCGTCACCTTCCCCTCAGCTGTCAATGATCCATTCTACATTTTCATCGAACTTCATCCCCTTTGATCTCACGTTTTCAATCCGTACTCTTCCATATCTCTGTGTCTCCCTCCGCCCCTAACTCAGTCTGAAGAAGGGTCTCAACCCGAAACGTCACCCATTCCTCCTCTCCAGAGATGCTGCCTGTCCCGCTGAGTTACTCCAGTTTTTTGTGTCTATTTTCAGATTATAAGGAATATGGGCCAAAAATCGCAGGCAAGTGGGGCTAGTATAGATGGTTGGCCAGGGTAAGTTGGGCCGAAGGGCCTGTTACCGCACTGTCTGACTCCATGACTGAGCCACAGATCAGAAAGACAGCCGTTCAGAAGTGTCATATGAATTGTTAGCTATCTGTTGCAACGATTCTGTTTGTCATTAATATCAACTATTTGGTTGAGAATGTACAAGGCATGATTTGTAAGTTTGCAGATAACACTGAAGTGGGTGATATCGTAGACAATACCTGTAGCTCCCAGGGGAAGTAGTCGAGGGCTGGTACAACAATAACAATTAAAATACACTTGGAGATAGACACAAAAAGCTGGAGTAACTCAGCGGGTCAGGCAGCATCTCTGGACAAAAGTCTGTGGACTTTGCAAGAGGTAGTCGCATTTCATTTTGAAAACCAGGTATCAACATAGACTGCAGTGACGGCCATTTAGAGAACTGCTCTTGACAGCAAAAGGTAAAGAAAGATTGATTTTTAAAAATAAGATAAGAATACGATTCTATACTTGTAGTAGTGAATTGACATTACTCAAAAGGTTGACAGACAATAATAAACACTCATGAGGTCACTGTGAAATAAAGGTGTTGCTACTTTGACTGTGATTGATTGACAAGCAAGGTATAGAAACATAGAAACATAGAAATTAGGTGCAGGAGTAGGCCATTCGGCCCTTCAAGCCTGCACCGCCATTCAATATGATCATGGCTGATCATCCAACTCAGTATCCCGTACCTGCCTTCTCTCCATACCCTCTGATCCCTTTAGCCACAAGGGCCACATCTAACTCCCTCTTAAATATAGCCAATGAACTGGCCTCGACTACCCTCTGTGGCAGAGAGTTCCAGAGATTCACCACTCTCTGTGTGAAAAAAGTTCTTCTCATCTCGGTTTTAAAGGATTTCCCCCTTATCCTTAAGCTGTGACCCCTTGTCCTGTATAAAATCATGAGAGGAATAGATCGGGTAGATGCACAGAGTCTCGTGCCCAGAGTAGGGGAATCGTGGACCAGACGACATAGGTTTAAGGTGAAGGGGAATCTGATTTAATAGGATATGGGGAGAAGGCAGGCACGGGTTATTAATAGGGGACGATCAGCCATGATCACAATGAATGGCCTCCTCCTGCACCTATTTTCTATGTTTCTACGTTTCTATGAATCTGAGGGGTAACTTTTTCACACAAAGGGTGGTGGGTGTATGGAACAAGCTGCCGGAGGAGGACGTTGAGGCGGGGACTATCGCAACATTTCAGCAACAATTAGACAGGTACATGGATAGGACAGGTTTGGAGAGATATGGGCCAAACACGGGCAGGTGGAACTAGTGTAGCTGGGGCATGTTGGCCGGTGTGGGCAAGTTGGGCCGAAGGGCCTGTTCCCACACTGTATCACTCTATGACTATGCGTCTCTGCGTTAACTTCAGTTTCACCACCTTGTGTGCAGCAACAACTGAATTATATTGATGTCGACAATCCTAATCCCACTCCTTGCATCTTGGAGATTGGGATCGGACTAAAGCGCAGTGAGAGAGAGCATGGAACCACAAGAAAAGTCACTCAATGGCCTTTTTATCCCAACCTGCATGGGATGAGTTAACATTTCAAGCATCTTTGTAAATAAGAGTACCGCTGATATCTTACACAATACACAGATTTTTCTTTTATAGACAATAGACAATAGACGCAGGAGTAGGCCATTCGGCCCTTCGAGCCAGCACCGCCATTCAATGTGATCATGGCTGATCTTTTAAATGAATATTTTTACCTCCAGAAATTCATCTCTTCTGAAAAAATCTGAGGAAAAATTTCGATTCCTCCACAATGAATCATGACAAGAGTTCAAAATTCTGTCGAAGAAGAACCATTCAACTTGAGACTTCTCACGCACTGGGAAGCAGTTCAAACTAAAATTAGATTGCCTTCTCTGAAGAAAAGTCTAAATGACATGCACTGTTTGAGGAATCGAGCATCCTGGCAATAAACTATGACCATTTCATTAGCCTACTGTCTGAGCCGTGACCCCCGCATGTGACATTAGAATTCCCTGAAATTATGGGTAGGAAACCAGAATTTATTTCCTTTGAAGCCAGGTTCGTGAGAAATATCTTTAAAAATACACGGTGGTTTGAGGGGGTATAGGAACCTGAGGGGTAACGTTTTCACACAAATGGTGGGTGTATGGAACGAGCTGCCAGAGGAGATAGTTGCGCCAGGTACTGTCACAACATTTAAGAAGCAATTAGACAGGTATATATGTGTAGGGAGGAACTGCAGATGCTGGTTTAAATCGAAGGTAGACACAAAATGCTGGAGTAATTCAGCGGGATGGGCACCATCTCTGGAGAGAAGGAATGGGTGACTTTTCGGGTTGAGACCCTTCTTCAGACTATAGACAGGACAGGTTTTGAGGGATAGGGGCCAAATGCAGTCAGGTTGTGTAGATGAGATATGCATGTGCCTTTAACATAGTGACCTCACACCCACTAACCACTCCCCATATCACAAGTATAACTACAACCTCCACACCCACAGATCGCCCTCTAGTTCCTGTGACAGACCACGTACAGCTAGTGCAATGTATAATGTCCAGTATGAATAAAGATAGTAAAGTAACGATGTTTCGATATCAATCCTTTACATGGTGTCAGAAGTGGGATAGCTAGGAGTGCTGGCAAAGTTGATCGCCTGTTCAGCCGGCGGCGCTGCCGCGGAAACAGCGTCGGCTAAGCCAGTAGCGTGCATTGCATCGGCCAAGGTCAGATCCGGCTTGCGAAGTAGTTCGGACCTGAACTTCTCATCACGGAGACCGTAAACCAGTAGGTCCCTGATGACATTATCGGGGGTCCACGTCTCGAGGCGGCAGCGCCTGCCCAGGTCCCGCAGCGCAATGACATAGTTCTCAGCCGATTCCCCAGGGAGCTGACGCCGCGCGAACAGTTTAAAACGTTCTAAAATGCAATTAGTAGGAATGTCACAAATAGCGTCAAACTTAGCCAACAGACATGCCGGGTCCCGAGCTGATTCTCCAGGAGCGTAGACGAAGAAGTCCGAGCGAGTCAAGGCGTTGGGACCAGCCAAGTTGAGAAGCAGCGAGGCTTTGAGAGCGTCGGTGGCGCCAGGATGGGCAATCGTGAAATAGTGTTCAAAGTCGCGTTTGAATATGTCCCATCGAAGGGCGATGTCGAAATCGAAAACGAGCGCATCGGGCTTACGGGCAGAAGAGGCCATAACAAAACTCAGCTCCCAGCACTATTCCGATGAACATTCTGTTCCTACATCCAACTCCTCTCAGGCAGAAACCAGCTTGTTTACCGTGGTGAACGCACCTGCTATGATAACGGATCCTTCTGTGCAAGTCACTGTGAACAACTCGACCTTCACGGCCAAAATCGACACTGGGGCGGTTACCAATGTTATGTCAACATCTCTTTTCAACCAGATAAGGACTAATGAGAAGATATTTTCTCAGAGCTCAAACCTGCATGCCTACGGTGGGGAGATCCTTACTCCTGTGGGCAAGGCCACACTACACTGTAAGATACTGAAGGCCACTCGGCCCCTCACCATCTTTCTCCTCAATCGAAGTTGCGTTCCCCTGCTGGGGATCCAGGCATGCCAGGAAATGGGACTGGTGTCCTTCCACCGGGACATCCACCACGTGCGGGCTCTTATGGACCCGCTGGCCGAGTATCCTGACCGCTTTGATGATAAGCTAGGCAAACTACCCTGCAGCTACAAGATTGAAGTGGACCATAAGATCGTTCCTGTGGTCCATGCTCCTCACCGTATTTCCTTCGCCATGAGGGACAAAGTGGAGGCGACCCTACACAGTATGGTACAAATGGGCGTCCTAAAGGCGGTCGTCGAGCCCACCAGCTGGGTCTCTTCCATGGTTGTTGCTGCTAAAAAGGACATGAGTGAGATACGCATCTGCATCAACCCCAGAGACCTCAACCTGGCCATTCGGCGCCCTCACTACCCTATGAGAACGGTGGAAGACGTCGCTGCACGGGTTGGTCCAGCAACGGTCTTTTCGGTCCTCGATGCCAAGAGTTCATTCTGGCAGATACCACTGGACGAGTGGTCGTCCATTTTGACAACCTTCGCCACCCCCTACGGAAGGTTTCGGTTCCTCCGAATGCCCTTCGGAATCAACTCTGCCAGCGAGGTATTCCAGCGAACCATGGAACAGTTGTTTTCAGATCTGCCTTGCGCCATAATTGTTGACGACATCCTCGTTTACGGTAAGGATGTTACCGAACACGATGTCAACCTCCGCCTGATCCTGGACCGGGCCAGGCAAATCAACTTGAAACTGAACCCCAAGAAGTGCCGATTCCGCGTCTCGGAGGTCACCTATGTTGGACACGTATTCACCGCTGAGGGGCTGAAGCCTGACCCGCAGAAAACGACTGCCATCTCAGGGATGCCTCCTCCTACTAACGTGGCAGGCCTGCAACGCTTTCTCGGCTTGGTAAACTACCTGGGGAAGTTCATCCCCGACCTAAGCGAGCTCAGCGCTCCCCTGAGGGATCTGATCAAAAAGGACACTTCCTGGCTTTGGTTACCCAATCATCAGAAGGCATTTGACATTCTTAAGTCTAAACTGATCAGCACACCCACGCTCAAGTTCTTTGACCTGCGGCATCCCATTGTCCTCACCTGCGACGCCTCTCAATTCGGACTCGGTGCCGCCTGCCTCCAGGTCCATGACGGCCTGCAGATGCCTGTCTCATTCGCGTCCCGCACCATGACCGCCACCGAACAGCACTACGCGCAGATTGAGAAGGAGCTACTGGCCGTGCTGTTTGCCTGCTCCAAATTCCGGGACTACATCGTGGGCAACACTTTCACCCGTTGAAACTGACCATCAACCACTTGTTACCATCCTCAACAAACCGATCCATGTGGCCTCATCACGTCTGCAGCGCATGATGCTGCAGCTCCAGCGCTTCACGTTCACGGTGGTTTATCGTAAGGGGAAGGACATGTTCGTAGCCGACACGTTGTCTCGCGCCCCGCTGACGTCCACTGCTCGCCACCAATACGAAACGTCCGAGTTACTAGTACTACGATTGAACTTCGTCCCCTCGCCACAGCTGAAGTCCCTGGTTGAACACACTACCAATGACCCTGCCCTGCAACAGCTGTGTGCCGTCATCCGGCAGGGCTGGCCTGACCGTCGTTCGGCACTGCCGGCTGGTGCCGTGCCCTACTTCCTGATTCGGGACGAGCTCGTATTGCACGACGGCGTGGTGGTGAAGGGTCACAAAGTGGTCGTGCCCGCGGCGCTGCACGACCGATATTTTCAGGTCGCACACCGCGGTCACACTGGGGCCGAAGCCACTTTGTCTCTCGCCAAGGCACAGTTCTATTGGCCGGATATGGCAAAGTACATCCGGGAGAGGGTCTCATCGTGTTCCACCTGCAACAGCCTCGCCCCCCACCAGCAGCGTCAGCCGCTTCTACAGCAGCCCGCGCCCGGACTGCCCTGGATGGCGCTCGCCACAGACATTTTCGAGTGGCGGGGCAAACATTTCCTGGTACTCGTTGACTTCTACTCCAGCTGGTTTGCGGTTGACCGGCTGCCTTCCGTGACCTCTTCGGCCGTCATCGACAGGTTGGACCCTCACTTTAGCACTTTTGGCCCCCCGGCAAGCCTGCAGTCGGACAATGGCAGCCAGTTCACGAGCTCCGAGTTTAAAGCGTTCGCTTCCAGATGGAACTTTCGCCATTTCACAAGCAGCCCGGAGTACCCGCAAAGCAACGGTTTGGCCGAGCGCGCGGTCCGCAGTGCTAAGCACCTGTTGGAACAGTGTGGTGGCATTAACTCCGACTTCCACCTGGCCCTCCTCAGCCTTCGGAACATCTCTCGCGACCCTGCCATGGGTTCACCTGCTCAGCGGCTCCTGTCTCGCGCTACCAGGCTCCCACTCCCGGTGGCCCAGCGATCCCTCATACCCTCGGTCCTTCCACCTGCGGCGGTTCAGAAACGGATTGCCTTCAGGCAAGCCGTCCAAAAGCGGTCCCATGACAGGTCCTGCCACCCGCTGCCGCCCCTCTTCCCCGGTCAAGTAGTCCGTATGCAGACCACTCCCGGTCACTCCAAGCTCGCTACTGTCGTCGGCTCTGCGGGGTCGCCCAGGTCCTATTTCGTCGACTACGCTGGGACCATTTACCGACGGTCTCGCCAGCACCTTCGGCTCGTCCACGAGCCGCGTCCTCCTCCCGCCGATCCCTTTGCTCCCCCGCTGCCTGTTTCCCGTCCGGCCGTTGCCCTGCCCGTGATTCCCTGCATGCCTCGCTCTGCTCCTCCTTCGCCCCCTCCGCTCCAACACACTCCGACTAGTCCTCGCACGCCTCCCCGCGCTCTCCCCGGTCCCGGCCCCGCATCCCCTCCGGTTTCGGTGCCGCGATCTCTTCCGTTTCCTCCCGTTTCTCCCTTTCAGGTTCGTCTGTCCCCGCTGGTGCCTCTTCCTCCTCCAGGAAGGGTGGATGGCGAGACGCGAACCCGGGCGGGACGTCTGGTCAAACCACCTGACCGCTATGGCGATGTTGCCTAGCTATCCTAGCGCATGAGCCGTGGTCGCCATGTCACCTTTGTATTTGCCTGTCGTTTCGGGGAGGAAGGATGTAGATGAGATATGCATGTGCCTTTAACATAGTGACCTCACACCCACTAACCACTCCCCATATCACAAGTATAACTACAACCTCCACACCCACAGATTGCTCTCTAGTTCCTGTGACAGACCACGTACAGCTAGTGCAATGTATAATGTCCAGTATGAATAAAGATAGTAAAGTAACGATGTTTCGATATCAATCCTTTACAGGTTGGACCTGTGTAGCTGGGACGTGGAGAAGGCAGGAACGGGGTACTGATTGGGGATGATCAGCCATGATCACATTGAATGGCGGTGCTGGCTCGCAGGGCCGAATGTCCTACTCCTGCACCTATTGTCTATTGATAGACACAAAATGTTGGAGTAACTCAGGGGACAGGTAACACCTCTGGAGAGAAGGAATGGGTGACGTCAGATTGAAGAAGGGTCCCGACCCGAAACGTCACCCATTCCTTCTCTCCAGAGATGTTGCCTGTCCTTGCTAAGTTACTCCAGCATCTTGCGTCTATCTTCCTCTCTTTTATCCTATTTTCAGTCAGCCACAGTTCAGTTCTTTCATTTCTGTTGTAATGTTATAGACAATAGAAAATAGGAGCAGGAGTAGGCCATTCGGCCCTTCGAACCAGCACCGCCCATTCAATGTGATCATGGCTGATCATTCCCAATCAGTACCCTGTCCCTGTTCTGTTTATAATCCTTTGTCTTCGGCAGGCTTGCCTTCTTCCCTTTCCCTCTTTCATCGATGGCTTGGTCAGTGTCAGCAGAAGTAGTTTTGTTCCCTTTGCTGATAACACCAGCCTGTACAGAGCAGTTGCACTCGATACAAGATAAGCAGTGACTACTGCACTGCAGGAAGGGGCAGGATTAACTGTCGGCAGGCAAGGCCATTGAACGCCTTGTTCTCTAGGAGTATTTCTTCCTCCGCATACAAACAACCAACATATCAACCGAAAAAAGCTGATAAAACATCACCGGATACGGCTACAATTTCCCTTATGTTGACTCAGACTCCTTCCCATTTCTCCAACAAGATAACAAAGGATTAAGCAAGGAGCCATGAGTGACACACAGAGACCCGGGTTCGATCCTGACTACGGGTGCTGTCTGTACGGAGTTTTACGCTCTCCCCGTGACCTGCGTGGGTTTCCTCCGGGATCCCCGGTTTCCTCCCACACTCCAAAGACGTGCAGGTTTGCAGGCTAATTGGCCTGGTATAATTATCAATTGTCCTTGGTGTGTGTAGGATAGCGTTAGTGCGCGGCGATCGCTGGTGGGCGTGGACTCGGTGGGCCGAAGGGCCTGTTTCCGCGCTGTAAATATGTGTTTTGTGTGTTCCGTTGCTTTTTATTTGTACGACCGATTTGGCAAATGAAATTCCTGGTATGTTGCAAAACGTACTTGGCTAATGAAGTATTATTGTGATTGATTGTGTATCTCTAAACTAAACTAAACTAAACTAAACCAAACTCGACCACGAATGAATAGCTATGAGATGTCATTAGCAAATATATTCATCTACTAATCACATTTTAAGTTTACTGACATCTGTTGGAGCCACAGCCTCATAGCACCCAGATTTGATCGTCACCTTGAGTACCATCTGTATGGGGCTTGCACCTTCTCCCTGTGACCACGTGAGCTTCCTTCAGGTGGTTTAGGTTGAGGATTAGGTTGATTATTGTCACATCGAGGTACAGTGAAAAGCTTCGGTTCCCCCCCCCCCCCCCCCACATCCCAAAGACGTGTGCATTCGTCGCTGTAAAATTGCCCAATTACGCAGGGATTGGATGAGAAAGTGGGATAACATAGAACAGGTGTGAACGGCTGATGAATGGTCGGCATGGACTCGGTTTCGTTTAGAGACGCAGCGCAGAAACAGGCCCCTTCGCTCCAACAAGTCCGCACCGACCAGCGATCACTAGTTCTATTTAACGGCTGACGCTTCTAAGGCCGCCTGGGTCAAGAGGAGATGGAGAGACCAGTGGAAGTCAGCGGAACCATCTAGGCTACACCATTACATCAATGACCCCCATGGACGTCCCTGGCCAGAACCTGCCCCGAAAGCAGTGGACAACCCTCAACCGCTTGAGGACAGGCGTCGGACGCTATGGAGTAGCGATGAAGAGGTGGGGCCTCGTGGACAGCGCCTCCTGTGAGTGTGGGGACCCAACACAGACAGTGGAACACATCGTCACCAGTTGCCCCAAACACAGGCCACCGAATGGTGAACGAGGTGTGATTGACCTGGACGATGACACGTTGGCCTGGCTCGCCTCAACGGAGCTGCAGGTCTAAAAGACATACGACAGAAGAAGACTAATTCTATCCTGCACACCAGGGTCAGTTCACAGAAGCCAATTAATCTACAAACCTGTACGTCTTTGGAATGTGGGAAGAAATCGGAGCATCCAGAGAAAACCCACGGGGTCACAGGGAGAACGTGCTAACACTGTACAGACAGCACCCGTGGTCAGGATTGAGCCTAGCATCAGTCTGAAGAAGGGTCTCGACCCATTTCTTCTCTCCATAGATCGTATGGCATCGCATCATATAGATGGTGCATCTTGGTCTGCATGGACGAGTTGGGCTGAAGGGCCTGCTTCCATCCTGTGTGACTCTATGACCCTCGAGGTATCACTGCCCTGCCGATCTCACACAACCTTTTCATTCTGGATATTAAAGAGGGGAGGGAAATCCACAAGAACACACAATGGCAGAATATCAGCTTTAAACGAGGGAACTGCGAGATGCATTGCTGATACCATCAATCAATACCCAAGTGAACAGAGCAGACTGTCGATTTGTACTGTGAAAAAATAAGGATAACTCTCAGCAGAATGCTTGGTATGTGCGGCTATATTGCAGTTTTATTTCCTTCCCTTCTCCAAGGGGCAATCCACTTCAGAAACAACAACTTCAAGCAGTTACCAATTCTAACAATGGTCGCCAGGGTGAAAAATGAACACATTTTCAGATTCTGGATCGATATCCAGGAAACGATAGACAATAGGTGCAGGAGTAGGCCATTCGGCCCTTCGAGCCAGCACCGCCATTCAATGTGATCATGGCTGATCATCCCCAATCAGTACCCCGTTCCTGCCTTCTCCCCATATCCCCTTGACTCCGCTATCATTAAGAGCCATATCCAGCTCTCTCTTGAAGGCATCCAGAGAACCGGCCTCCACCGCCCTCTGAGGAAGAGAATTCCACAGATTCACAACTCTCTGTGAGAAAAAGTGTTTCCTCGTGTCCGTTCTAAATGGCTTACCCCTTATTCTTAAACTGTGGCCCCTGGTTCTGGACTCCCCCAAAGTCGGGAACATGTTTCCTGCCTCTCGCGTGTCCAAACCCTTAATAATCTTACATGTTTCAATAAGATAAGATTGTTTCAATAAACAATGGAAACTGTTGATTTAATCATTGCAGATGGAGTTCGAGAGACATAAAGGCAGACAGCACGGAAACAGGCCCTTCAGCCCAAGTTGCTTGTGCTAAGCAGGATGCCCCATTTACGCTAGTCCCACCTCCCCGTCTTTGGCCCACATCCTATCAAAACTTTCCCATCCATGTCTCCGTCTAAATGTCTGCTAAATGTTGTCAGCGTACCTGCATCAACGACCTTCTCTGGCAGCTCGATCCATGCACCCACCGCCCTCTGAGTGAAAAGGATGCCCCTCAGATCTTTCCCCTCTAAACATAAACCTATGGTTCTTGATTTCCCTACTCCGGCTAAACGACTATGCCCGTTCACCCTATCTATTTCCCTCATGAATTTATACACCTCTAGAAGATCGCCACGAAGGCCTCCTGCACTCCAAGAAATAAAGTCCTAGCGTGCCCCAACCTCTCCCTATAGCTCAAAACCTCAGGTCCTGACAACATCCTTGTAAATCTTCTCTGCAATCTTTCGAGTGAAACGACATAGCTTCCTGTGGCATGGTGACCAAAACTGAACACAATACTCCAAGTACACAAACATAGAAACTGCAGATGCTGGTTAATACACTGAAGGACACAAAGTGCTGAAGTAATTCAGCAGGTCGTGGAGCATCTCTGGAGAACATAGATAGGTGATGTTTTGAGTCGTGACCCTAATTCAGATCTCTAAGTGCAGTCTCATCATCGTCTCGTACCACTGTAACATAATGTCTCGACTTCTATACTCAATGTCCTGATTAATGAAGACCAAAGTACCGAAACTGAATGAGCAGAACTGGATTATGTCAAGTGAATTTAGTTTAGTTAAGAGACTTTCGTTTACAGGCCCTTCGGCCCATCGAGTCCGCGCCGACCAGCAATCCCCAAACACCAACACTATCCCACATAGACACACCAGGGACAAGTTACAATGATACCGAGACAATTAACCGACAAGCCTGTACGTCTTTGGAGCGAGGGAGGAAACCGGAGCACGCGGAGAAAACCTACGCAGGTGACGGGGAGAACGTACAAACTCCATACAGACAGCACCCATAGTCTGGATCTTTTTTTTAAATTTAAACAGGGACAGTGCATGTTGATGAACATTTACATGCAAATATGCAAGATTATAGCCAGTAGCTAATTTCCATCTTTAGTCCCTCGATGATCGAACCCAGGAACCCAGAAAAATCTTATAGAATTTTTCGAGGATGTAACTAGTAGGAAAAGGGGAGATGCAGCGAGACCTGGGTGTCATGGTACACCAGTCATTGAAAGTAGGCATGCAGGTGCAGCAGGTAGTGAAGAAAGCGAATGGTATGTTAGCTTTCATAGCAAAAGGATTTGAGTATAGGAGCAGGGAGGTTCTACTGCAGTTGTACAGGGTCTTGGTGAGACCACACCTGGAGTATTGCGTACAGTTTTGGTCTCCAAATCTGAGGAAGGACATTATAGCCATAGAGGGAGTACAGAGAAGGTTCACCAGACTGATTCCTGGGATGTCAGGACTTTCATATGAAGAAAGACTGGATAGACTCGGCTTATACTTGCTAGAATTTAGGAGATTGAGAGGGGATCTTATAGAAACTTACAAAATTCTTATGGGGTTGGACAGGCTAGATGCAGGAAGATTGTTCCCGATGTTGGGGAAGTCCAGGACAAGGGGTCACAGCTTAAGGATAAGGGGGAAATCCTTTAAGACCGAGATGAGAAAAAACTTTTTCACACAGAGAGTGGTGAATC
This sequence comes from Malacoraja senta, assembly GCA_038087875.1. Taxonomy (NCBI): domain Eukaryota; kingdom Metazoa; phylum Chordata; class Chondrichthyes; order Rajiformes; family Rajidae; genus Malacoraja; species Malacoraja senta. The sequence goes on from CM075979.1 coordinate 4,883,789, forward strand.
TCTGGAACTGTCTGCCACAGAGGGTAGTTGAGGCCAGTTCATTGGCTATATTTAAGAGGGAGTTAGATGTGGCCCTTGTGGCTAAAGGGATCAGGGGATATGGAGAGAAGGCAGGTACGGGATACTGAGTTGGATGATCAGCCATAATCATATTGAATGGCGGTGCAGGCTCAAAGGGCCGAATGGCCTACTCCTGCACCTATTTTCTATGTATCTATGTATCTATGTACCTTCATCACCAGAAGTAACATGCCGACACCTCCATCATTACATGCAAGACAGGCTCAATAACGTCGAACATCAGCTCCTAAATGCATAAAGGAACGCGAACATGTGAGATCGAAGAGCCATGACGTGCAGGGCAATGGGTCACAAGCTTGATCAGGTTGGGTCAGATTGGTGAGCTGTTTTTTGGCCAGCATAGACACAATGGGCCAAATGGCCTCCTCTGTGTGGTAAATTTTCTATGATGCCACAGAACTAATTCAAAGGTGAATGTGTCGGAAGGAACTGCAGATGCTGGTTTATTCCGAATATATAATCACAAAATGCTGGAGTAACTCAGACTGCATCTCTGGAGAAAAAGAATAGGTGACGTTTTGGGTCTGACGTCCTCTTCAGAACAATTTGTTCTTCAGTAATCTTCGTGATCATTGAACAAAAACTCAAAACAACTGGAATTCAGAGTAAAGTTGAAAAAATATAGATAAATTATTCTGTTTAAGAAAGAACTGCAGATGCTGGAAAAATCGAAGGTAGACAAAAATGCTGGAGAAACTCAGCGGGTGAGGCAGCATCTATGGAGCGAAGGAATAGGTGACGTTTTGGGTCGAGACCCTTCTTCAGATTATTCTGACCGTTTTCTCATCCAAATACAGGTACTACCTGACTCAGGTAAGGGTTATATTCCGTGAACCTTTATGTCAATGGGGTTAGGAGGGAGAAATAGATCAGCCATGATTGAATGGCGGAGTAAACTTGATGGGCCGAATGGCCTAATTCTGCTCCTATCACTTAGGACCTTATAAATCAGATTTGACATAAATCGGAATCACCGTCCGCATCCCAGCCCGAAATAACTTGCTGAGAGTATGAACAGTCTCAGCAGCATCCAGGGCACTTTCTGTGACGCACGGCCTTCTAGGTAAGCACCACCGCCATTGCCGGCTTGTTTGCCATGTAAATGTGAGTGATCGTACAGTGTTGTGGACATTACAAACTGCCCTGATTGCACCAACGACTGAGTCCAGAGTTGTTCACATTAGTGCATAAATCGGAGAATGTTTAGTTTAGTTTAGAGATACAGCGCGGAAACAGGCCCTTCGGTCCGCGCCGACCAGCGATACCCCGCACATTAACACTATCCGACACCCATTAGGGACAATTTCCACATTTACCAAGCGAATTAACCTACAAACCTGTACGTCCTTGAAGTGTGTGGGAGGAAACCGAAGATCTCAGAGAAAACCCACGCAGGTCACTTTTTTTTTTTCTTTTTTTTTTTTCTTTTTTTTTTCTGTAAATGTTTTTTTTATTAGATTTTTAAACAAATGTACAATTTACAAGGGAGAATAGAAAGCTCACACAATTTAAAAAACACTTACACAAAACTATCAAATTAAAATATTAACATTTTTATCTATAATATATTCAACCTCCTGCGGTGACCAGCGTTCACAGAAGGCCTCCACAGTCCCTCTGGACACCGCATCTTCCCTCTCTAGGGACACGCGGGCACGGACGTAACCCCGGAAAAGGGGCAGGCAGCCGACCGCTGTGCGGCCATCGACCGCCCGCTGCCTGGACCCGCGAATGGCCATCTTGGCCAGGCCCCACGCAGGTCACTGGGAGAACGTACAAACTCCGTACAGACCCGTAATCAGGATCAAACCCGGGGGCTCCATTCGCTGTAAGGCAGCAACTCTACCGCTGCACCACCGTGACCGTCTGCCTGTACAGCAATGTGATTTTGTTAGGTTATAAATGCCTCTCTTTAAGAGCTTCCGATTTGTTCAGGTAACCTTTGACAGTTTTTTCAACTGCCTTTGTCAAGCTACACTGAGTGTGGTATTAACTGCGCAATCATAAATTACACTGCAATTCAATAACCCCGAAGAATGGGAGAGGCCTGCCTTTAAAACTTCCGTGGAATTTCATGAAGGGTAGTAATGTGGCAGAATTAAATCACTTGGAGTTCTATGGTTCCGTTTCATTCCGTTATGAAATATTAATGTACATTGGCGTGCAGGCTTAAATAAATTAGCAGTGATCTTACATTAAAGCTCTGAGAAAGCGTAAAATTACTCCTCCCAACAGGGAGTTGCAAGAAATGGATTTGCTCTTTTTTAAAAGAAGCTTCATAAATACACGACCAGGCTTTGTTGGCAAATTCGTTTTCATTTACCCCGCTAAACATGGCACTTCTGCAACTTCCCGATGCGTGCACACAGTGAAACACAAGAATCCAAACTTACTGACTGATTGTGGACACGGTATCTATCAGGACACAACACTGCTGTAGTCCTTGAGAAGTCAGACACAAAATGCTGGAGTAACTCAGCGGGACAGTCAGCGTCTCTGGATGGAAGGAATGGGTGACGTGAAGAAGGGTCTCGACCCGAAACGTCACCCACTCCATCTCTCCATGGATGCTGCCTGTCCCGCTGAGTTACTCCAGCATTTTGTGTCCATCTTCGGATTAAACCAGCATCTGCCGTTCCTTCCTATACAGTCCTTGTGTAGTCCAGTGGCACAGTTTGAGTTCAGTTTATTGTCACGTGTAAGCTTTGGTTGCGTGGTTGGTCAGTGGAAAGACAGTACATGATTACAATCGAGCCATTCACAGTGTATAGAAACATAGAAACACAGAAAATAGGTGCAGGAGTAGGCCATTCGGCCCTTCGAGCCTGCACCGCCATTCAATATGATCATGGCTGATCATCCAACTCAGTATCCTGTACCTGCCTTCTCTCCATACCCCCTGATACCTTTAGCCACAAGGGCCACATCTAACTCCCTCTTAAATATAGCCAATGAACTGGCCTCAACTACCTTCTGTGGCAGAGAATTCCACAGATTCACCACTCTCTGTGTGAAAAATGTTTTTCTCATCTCGGTCCTAAAAGATTTCCCGCTTATCCTTAAGCTGTGACCCCTTGTCCTGGACTTCCCCAACATCGGGAACAATCTTCCTGCATCTAACCTGTCCAACCCCTTAAGAATTTTGTACGTTTCTATAAGATCGCCCCTCAATCTTCTAAATTCTAGCGAGTACAAGCCGAGTCTATCCAGTCTTTCTTCATATGAAAGTCCTGACATCCCAGGAATCAGTCTGGCGAACCTTCTCTGCACTCCCTCTATGGCAAGAATCTCTTGCCTCAGATTAGGAGTCCAAAACTGTACGCAATACTCCAGGTGTGGTTTCACCAAGACCCTGTACAACTGCAGTAGAACCTCCCTGCTCCTATACTCAAATCCTTTTGCTATGAATGGTAACATACCATTCGCTTTCTTCACTGCCTGCTGCACCTGCATGCCTACTTTCAATGACTGGTGTACCATGACACCCAGGTCTCGTTGCATCTCCCCTTTGCCTAATATATATTTTCCTATATATATATATGTATAATATAAATATATAGATACATGATAAAGAGTAGCGTGAATAACTTTTAGGGCAAGATAAAGCTAGTCAAGTCCCATCAAAGATAGTCCGAGGGTCTCCAATGGCTTTGAACTCTTTTCTGAAAATCAAAGTTATTAAGAGACATATTACGAGAAACCCTGACAGTCAGCAAAGCTAACCTCAGGCTAGCTGAGGCGTGGAAATGAATTTTCGTGAGGGCAAGACTTCCTCACTGGATACTTCAATAGAAAAGGCTCTCTGTCTAGATTAAAAGGTATTAGCTATAAGGAGAGGTTGGACAAACTTCAATTGTTTTCCCTTAAGCCCCAGAGGGGCGACCTGATAGAAGCAGATACAGTTACAAGAGACATCGGTCGAGTAGACAGTCAGAACCTTTCTCTCAGGGTGGAGATGTCAAAGACTTGAGGGTGCAGCCTTAAGGTGAAAAGGGCCAAGATTCAAACGCTGTTACCGTGTTCTATGTGCAGGAAGGAACTGCAGATGCTGGTTTGCACTGAAGACTGACACAAAATGCTGGAGTAACTCAGCGGGGCAGGCAGCATCGCTGGAGAGAAGGAATGGGTGACTTTTGGGTCTGAAGTAACATAGCTGTATTGTATGTTTAAGAAAGAACTGCAGATGCTGGAAAAATCGAAAGGTAGATAAAAATGCTGGAGAAACTCAGCGGGCGAGGCAGCATCTATGGAGAGAAGGAATAGGCTCCGTTTCGGGTTGAGACCCTTCTTCAGACTGATGTCGGTGGGGGGGGGGGGGGAGGGGAAGAAAGGAAGAGGCGGAGACAGTGGGCTGTGGGAGAGCTGGGAAGGGGAGGGGAAAGAGGGAGAAAGCAGGGACTACCTGAAATTGGAGAATTCAATGTTCATACCGCTGGGGTGTAAACTACCCAAGCGAAATATGAGGTGCTGCTCCTCCAATTTGCGGAGGGCTTCACTCTGGCCATGGAGGAGGCCCAGGACAGAAAGGTCGGATTCGGAATGGGAGGGGGAGTTGAGGTACTGAGCCACTGGGAGATCAGGTTGGTTATTGCGAACTGAGCGAAGGTGTTGGGTGAAGCGATCGCCAAGCCTACGCTTGGTCTCACTGATGTATAGTAGTTTATTTAGTATATTTGTTTGTCTTGTATTGTATTATGGTGGTGGGATCTGTTTTCTTTTATTGCATTGTAAATATTATTTTTAATAATTAAATAAATTGTTTGGTTTTCAAATTTTTAAAAAAATAAAAAAGTCTTTATGCTCAACCTTGAAGAGAGACTAGAGCAGAGTCTAGTTTAGTTTAAAGATAGAGTGGGGGGACATGCCCTTCTGCCCACCGAGTCCGCACCAACCAGCGATCCCCGTACACAAGCACTATCCTATACACCAGGGACAATTTACAATTTTATTAAAGCCAATTAACCTGCAAACCTGCACGCCTTTGGAGTGTGGGAAGAATCTGGAGCACCCGGTGAAAACCCACGCAGTCACAGGGAGAACATGCAAATAGACAATAGACAATAGACAATAGGTGCAGGGGTAGGCCATTTGGCCCTTCGAGCCAACACCGCCATTCAATGTGATCATGGCTGATCATCCCCAATCAGTACCCCGTTCCTGCCTTCTCCCCATATCCCCCGACTCCGCTATTTTTAAGAGCCCTATCTAGCTCTCTCTTGAAAGCATCCAGAGAACCTGCCTCCACCGCCCTCTGAGGCAGAGAATTCCACACCTGGAATTCTCAGCACCTGTAGTCAGGATCGAACCTGGGTCTCTGGTGCTGTGAGGCAGCAGCTCTACCATGCCGCCCCTGGAGCTGAGGGGAGAGAGGCTATGAAGTGGTTGACGTTGGTGTGGACTTAGCAAGCACTTTGATCTCATTTATTTTTCGAGAAGATGATTGCCAGGCTCCGATACTGACACAGATTTCCTTCCTCCGCTATCTTTGGTGTTTTTTTATTTCTGCGGGCCATCAATGTTGTCTCTGCTATTGTGCTTGCTCTGCGTGCCCCTCACTTAATGGGCAGGGAGGTTGCTCCCCGACTCCGGGAGTTACGCCGCTGTAACTAAACAGCAGCCCTCGCAGAGTGTAATGACCCACTCAACATCTTTAATAAGCAACAAACACGACTGAGTGGGCGTGCCCGCTCACACAAACTCCCAGCGCAACTCACCAGTTTCCAGGGTAACCTGATTGAGCTAAATATACACTGCAGAACACAATGCAAGACTCCCGTTGCATTTCACTAGCAGTCACACTGGGGCCCATCTACGACATAATGTGACTTCATTTGCTGCTCGTCTGACAAACGGTGGAGATTTAAGTCAAACACATATGGGGCGGCACGGTGGCGCAGCGGTAGAGTTGCTGCCTCACAACGCCAGAGACCCGGGTTCGATCCTGACCACGGGGGCTGTCCGTACGGAGTTTGTACGTTCAACCCCCATGACCTGCGTTGTTTTTCTCCGAGATCTTCCGTTTCCTCCCGCACTCCAAAGACGTACAGGTTTGTAGGTTAATTGGCTTGGTGTGTGCAGTGACGGAAGTCGCTATCAAAATATGGAGGGGACCGGGGGACAGGGGGGACACAATTTCTCGGCGGACGCGCGCACATGCGCACACTCACACACACGCGAGGCTTCGAAGGCTTCTGCCGTGGGCCCTGTGAACAGTAATTACAGCTCAATCCAGTGCTAAATGCAGCTCAACTCTGCCTGTCTTGCCGGGTTAACCTACAGCCCTGCCTGGACTGACGGGACACCAGCACTGCTTCTCCGCGATGGCTGTAAGCCTGGGCCATATTTCCCTTAAGTCCAGGCAGGGCTGTGGGTTAACCTGGTGGGACAGGCAGATTTGAGCTGGATTTAGCGCTGCTTCTCTGCGCTGGCTGTGGGTCAGGGGGTACCGCGCCCGTCTGACTCCCGATGTCTCTGGCCACCCCTGGGCGTGGGCGGAGGTCACTCGGGTGGGGACGGGGATGGTCCAGTGGCGGTTCGGCAGCGATTGCATCGCCGGAGAGCCGGCAGGGATCGATCCTGGCTGCGGATGAGGCACAGGTCTGTGTCCAGGGCTGCCGTTGTGACCCTATGGCCTGGGCACGTCTCCCTCCTCCAATCACCTCGCTCTATCCTCAGCCCCACCCCCCTCCTTCCGCCTCTGACCGACACTTCCCTCCTCCAATCATCGCCCTGAATCATCATGGTCCCGCCCCCATTGCCTGTGACTGACGTCTCTCTTGTCCAATCGGCGCCCTCGATCAGCAGTCCCACCCCCACTGTCTCACGGAAAGCGGAGATTTCACCGGGTTTTAAAATCCGGATTACAAAAAATGGGGGGGATCGTCCCCCACCTCTCAAAACAGGGGGGGGGCGTGTCCCCCCTGGCCCCCCAGGGATTTCCGCCACTGGGTGTGTGTGTAAATTGTCCCTAGTGTGTGTAGGACAGTGTTAATGTGAGGGAATCGCTGATCGGCGCCTTTTGGGAAAACTGGGAAAGGCAGAAAATCATTCAGTCGTTAATATAATTGCCTGTAATAAGTGGAAGTAAGGGGATCAGTGGAAGAATGACAAGGTGGTGCAGCGGTACAGTTGCTGCCTCACAATACCAGAGACCTGGACTCCATCCTGACTACGGGTGCTGTCTGTTTGTAAGTTCTCCCTGTGACCACGTGGGTTTTCTCCAGGTGCTCCGGATACCTTCCACACTTCAAAGATGTACAGGTTTGGAGGTTAATTGGCTTTGGTAAAATTGCAACATTTTCCCTAGTGTGTAGGATAGTGATATTTTACAGGGGTGATCGCTGGGCGGTGCGGACTCCATGGGCCGAAGGGCCTGTTTCCCCGCTGTAAAGTCAAAAGAGTCGAAAGGTCTCTTGGAAACATTTTTATTTTAATTAGTTGCATCAAAGTATGGGGTGAAGTAAATGTTGGACAAAGTTAACGCAACAGTAAAACGTATGTAGGAAGGAACTGCAGATGCTGGCTTACACCAACGATAGACACAAAATGCTGGAGTAACTCAGCGGGTAAAGGGCCTGTCCCACTTGGGCGTCATTTGCACGTCACGCAGATGGCGCGCAAAGATTTTGTACATCCCAAAATCCTGGGGCGCCGCGCGCGACTGCGCGTCACTGCCTACGTCACCACGCATCGTGTGTCGTGACGCGTAAATGATGTCGCGTAAATGACGCGCAAATGGCGCCCAAGTGGGACAGGCCCTTTAGGCATCGTCTCTGGAGAAAAAGAATAGGTAACGTTTCGGGTCGAGATCCTTCTTCAGACTGAGAGTCAGGGGAGAGGGAAAGCAGAGGTATGTAAAGGCACTGAACAAATTAGAGCCAGCACCAATGACCAAGGAAAGGTGGAGCCCACAATAGTCCATTGTCGCCTGTAACTTGCTTGCTGCTTTCACCTATCACGGCTGGTAGTCCCATCAGCAAGAGTCCATTTTGAACAAGATGGCATTTAAGACAACATTTCAGACTGTGACAATGTTCCCGAAATATTAACCTTGTATTTAGCATATATTTCATCAGACATCTATAGAAATTTGGATAATAAGATAATAAGGCGATCAGAGGTTAGGAGTGGGAAGAAGGAGTCTGAGGAAGGGTCCCGACCCGAAACGTTTCCAAGTTCTCCAGAGATGCTGCTTGACCCGTTGAGTTACTCCAGCATTTTGAGTCCATCTTTGGCTCAGAAGTTAGTATTGGTGGCATAGTGATGCAGCTGACAGAGTTTTAAAGAAGGAACTGCAGATGCTGGAAAATCTGCCTTACAACACCAGAGACCTGGGTTCGATCCTGGCCACGGGTGCTTATCTGTACGGAGTTTGTACGTTCTCCCCTGTTACCTGCGTGGGTTATCTCTGAGTAGGTTGGTTGCCTCCCACACTCCAAAGCCATAAACGTTTGTAGGTTGATTGGCTTGGTATAAATGTTAAAATTGTCCCCAGTGTAGGATAGTGTTAATGTGTGTGGAGATCGCTGGTCGGTATGGAGTCGGTGGGCTGAAGGGCCTGTTTCCGCGCTGTATCCCTAAACTAAACTGCTGCCTCACAGAGCCAGGGAACTGGGTTCTGTCTCGCTATTGTTCCTGATCCCGCCCACCATAAAATATTGAGGTAGAATTTGGTGGTTCAGCCTATCAAGTCTACTCTGTCAGGTTCAATCGGGTGCTGTCTGTGTGGAGTTTGCAGGTTCTCCCTGAGACTGTATGAGTTTCCTCCAGGTGCTCCCGGTTTCCTACCACATCCCAAAGACGTGCGGGTTTGTAGGTTGGTTGGTTGGCCTCTGTAAATCGCCCCTAGTGTGCAGGGAGTGGATGCCAAGTTGGAATAACATGGAACTAGTGTGAACAGGTGATCGATGGTCGGCGTGGAATGGGCGGACTGAAGGGTCTGTTTCCACGTTGTATCTCCAAAGTAAACTTGAAAGAGACAGGGAAGTAAATCGCCAGCCGTACTGAATGTCAGACCATGTGTAAGAAACTGAGCAACCGACCCCTGTTTCTGTCTCTTACATGAAACATGTGTGATCTTGTTTAACAAAATCACTGTACACCGTGGCCCCGTAGCAGAAGCGTCCATGTGGCGGGGCTGGAAACTGGAAGTATCCTGAGTTAATTCTGCTGCCACCATCATCTATTGCAACAAGTGACGGCTCCCACTGATTGTCGCCGGAAGCTCGCGTCCTTGTCAGGACGGACGATGACAGCGATGTCAACATTTGAAACATGGAAGATGGACGCGAAGGAAGAAGACTGTACACCATAAGACCATAACACAGGAAAAGAATTAGGCCATTCAGTCCATCAGGTCTGCTCCACCATTTGATCATGGCTGATCTATTTTCCCTCTCAACCCCATTCTCCTGACTTCTCCCCGTAACCTCTTGATACCCTTATTAATCAAGACCTATCAACCGTTGCATTAAAAATACCCAATGACTTGGCCTCCACATTCATTTGTGGCAATGAATTCCACAGATTCACCACCCTCTGGCTGAGGAAATTCATCCTCATCTCCATTCTAAACTTTAGTTTATTGTCACTTGTACCAGGGTACAGTGAAAAGCTTTTTCTGTGGCGTTCTAACCAGTCAATGGAAAGACTAAGGTGGACAAAAATACTGGAGAAACTCAGCGGATGAGGCAGCATCTTTGGAGCGAAGGAAATAGGCAACGTTTCGGGTCGAAACCCTTCTTCAGACTGATGTGAGGGTGGTGGGGAGGGGGGGGGGAGAAGAAAGGAAGAGGAGGAGCCAGTGGGCTGAGGGAGAGTTGAGAAGGGGAGGAGAAAGTAGGGACTACCTGAAATTAGAGAAGTCAATGTTCAAAGACTATACAGGATTACAATTGAGCCGTCCTCAGCATACAGATACGGGATATAGGGAATATAGAACTGTAAATTCCAGTAAAGTCCAATCAAAAATAGTCCGAGGGTCTCCAATGAGGTAGACAGTAGTTCAGGGCTGTTCTCTATTATTGTAGGATGGTTCAGTCGCCTGATAACAGCTGGGAAGAATGTCACCCATTCCTTCTCTCCAGAGAAGCTGCCTGTCCCGCTGAATTACTCTAGCTGTTTGTGCCTACCTTCGTGTAATCGGTGTATCTTCAGTTCCTTCCTACACCTTGAATTATTTGGTCGGCTTCAATGAGATCCCACCCCCTATGGAGCGGGACCCAAGTGGCTCGTGCATCGGCAGGCATGGAAACACAAGGGTATAGAGCACGCCAGATGTTGGCAGTGATGGTGGCCATTGGAGGCTACCAAGCCTAAGATAAAATGGACCCTTGCGGGTGGAACCTTTCCATTGCCAGATGCAATGTGGTACCCAGGTGGGTTTCTCCGCTGTAAGTCATGCAAGAACAGGTTGAAGCCACCTCCCGGTGCTGTGTCCACATCACTTGCTGTTGCATATTCATGCCCAAAGACCCAAGAGTAGCATCAATAATACATTACACAGTAACTGATAACATTGAAAATTCCCTGCTCACCACCCAAGCATATCATATGCACAGAGTGAATATCTGAAACATGCAACGTATCTTCAGAACCACATAGAACATAGAACAGTACAGCATAAGAACAGGACATTTTCTTCAGAGATGCTGACTGACCCGCTGAGTTTAGTTCAGTGATATATTGCAGAAACAGGCCCTTCGGCCCACCGGGTCCGCGCCGACCAGCACATTAACACTATCCTACACCCACTAGGGACATTTTTTTTAATTTACCAAGCCAATTAACCTACAAACCTGCACGTCTTTGGACTGTGGGTGGAATTAGAAGATCTCGGAGAAAAACCCACGCAGATCACGGGGAGAATGTACAGACTCCGTACAGGCAGCACCGGCAGTCGGGATCGAACCCGAGTCTCCGGCGCTGCATTCGCTGTAAGGCAGCAACTCTACCGCTGCGTCACCGTGACCACCCGAAGTTACTCCAGCAGTTTGTGTCCGTCGTTGCTATAAACCTGCAAGACCATCACTTATCCACCTGAGCATAGTCCATAGCCCTCCATATCCATGCGCCTGTCCAAAAATCCAAGCGCTACTATATCGTATCTGCCTCCACCATCATCCCTGGCAGCGTGTTCCAGGCACTCACCACCCTCTGTGTAAAAAAACCTGCCCCACACATCTCCTTTAAACTTTGGCCCCCTCTCACCACAAGCTGTGCCCCCCCCCTCACCACAAGCTGTGCCCCCCTCACCACAAAGCTGTGCCCCCCCTCACCACAAGCTGTGCCCCCCATCACCACAAAGCTGTGCCCCCCCTCACCACAAGCTGTGCCCCCCCCTCACCACAAGCTGTGCCCCCTCTCACCACAAGATGTGCCCCCCCCTCACCACAAAGCTGTGCCCCCTCTCACCACAAGCTGTGCCCCCCCCCTCACCACAAGCTGTGCCCCCCCTCACCAAAAGCTGTGCCCCCCTCTCACCACAAGCTGTGCCCCCCTCACCACAAGCTGTGCCCCCCCTCACCACAAAGCTGTGCCCCCCCACCACAAAGCTGTGCCCCCATTCACCACAAAGCTGTGCCCCCCCCACCACAAAGCTGTGCCCCCTTCTCCACAAAGCTGTGCCCCCCCCCTCACCACAAAGCTGTGCCCCTAGTATTTGATTTTTCCTTCCTGGGGGAAAAAGGTTCTGACTGTCCAATTCTGACATTTTATTAGTAGGGGTGTCAGAGGTTATGGGAGAAGGCAGGAGAATGGGGTTAGGAGGGGGAGAGAGAGATCAGCCTTGATTGAATGGCGGAGTAGACTTGATGGGCCGAATGGCCTAATTCTTCTCCTATCATTTATGATCTTATGATTTTCAGATTTTATAACGTTTTTTTAGATTAGTTACAAAGAGGAACAAATATGGAAGTCGTTGCGTTCAAGAAGGAACTGCAGGTGCTGGAAAATCGAAGGTAGACAAAAGTGCTGGAGAAACTCAGAGGGGGAGGCAGCATCTACGGAGCGAAGGAAATAGGCAACGTTCGGGCCGAAACCCTTCTTCAGTCTGAAACGTTGCCTATTTCCTTCGCTCCATAGATGCTGCCGCACCTGCTGAGTTTCTCCAGCACTTTTGTCTACCTTGGAAGTCATTGCCACAGAAGCCTGTGAAGGCCAAGTCAATCGATATTTTTAAGGCAAAGATAGAGATATTCTTGATTAGTACGGGTGTCAGGGGTTATGGGGAGAAGGGAAAGATAGATCAGCCATTATTGAATGGCATAGACTTGATGGGCCGAATGGCCTAATTCTGTTCTTACCACTTATGAACTTATGAACAACATACCCCAGTAGAGCTTTGAGCTTGATATCTTTCGATGATCTGTGCTGGACACAATTCTTCAGTTCAGATGCAAAGTAACTTCACCTTGCAGTCCCCCCAGCTTATCACTGAGAAGTTAAAGTGCGGCACGGTTTCCCAGCTTATCCAGATCCTTTCCTGATGACGGCAAATCATATTCGTCATCCTCCAGTTCTCACACACTAGTTTCTTTATATGGAATTTTCTAAACTTATTCTCAGAGTCTCGATTATTCCTTTTCAAGGTTCTCTCTGATAACATTAATTAGCTAACCCTGAACTTCTGCAAATTTATCAATCCCATTTCTTTGAACCACAACAGCCTTCATAAATTGTCGGGCACCAATCTTTCGGAGTTCTGTAACTGTAATAAATACCTCCTCTGTGACACAAAGCAATACCAACCATTCCAAGTCGACTTCAGGTCAGATTTGTTTCAGTCTAGTTTATTGTCACGTGTACCGAGGTACAGTGAAAAGCTTTTGTTGCGTGCTCACCAGTCAGCGGAAAGACAATACATGATTACAATCGAGCCGTTTGCAGTGTTGATAAATGCTGTGCTGGCTCGAAGGGCCGAATGGCCTCCTCCTGCACCTATTTTCTATTTTCTATGATAAGGGAATAACGTTTAGAGGGGGGAATCTTATAGAAACATGTAAAATTATAAAAGGACTGGACAAGCTAGATGCAGGAAATTTTTTCCCAATGTTGGGCGAGTCCAGAACCAGGGGCCACAGTCTTAGAATAAAGGGGAGGCCATTTAAGACCGAGGTGAGAGAAAACTTTTTCACCCAGAGAGTTGTGAATTTGTGGAATTCCCTGCCACAGAGGGCAGTGGAGGCCAAGTAACTGGATGGATTTAAGAGAGAGTTAGATAGAGCTCTAGGGGCTAGTGGAGTCAAGGGATATGGGGAGAAGGCAGGCACGGGTTATTGATTGGGGACGATCAGCCATGATCACAATGAATGCTGGCTCGAAGGGCCGAATGGCCTCCTCCTGCACCTATTTTCTATGTTTCTATGCAAGGTAAAGCCAGTCAAGTCCGATCAAAGATAGTCCGAGGGTCACCAACCCTTTTCTGGTAGCATTTCTAACTACATTGATGGGATTTGCAACTATTTTCCCTTATAACTATTTTACCTATAATTTATTTGTTCGACTTTTAGTGCTCATTTTAGAGTCAAAGAGTCATACAGCATGGAAACATGTCATCACCGGGTGCCCGCTCTACCACCCACCAAATGGAGCTCTGTCAGGGCCTGGCAGACATTGACGCCAACATGGACAACAACCTGGCAGCTCAACACCCGGCTTGAGATCTAACTATTCCTTCGGTTTATGTTTCATTCCCAAGAAGAACAAGTAACAGGTCATTCGGCCCAACTTCCCCATGTCGACTTTTTCCTCAAACATTCAACATTTTGCTCAAACATTCTTTCTTAGATTTCCTCATCTCTGCTTCAGTTTTCTCCAGTTTTTATGATCAACCCTGCACTTATTAGGTAATTGCTTGAAATTAATGCAAGTTATAACTGGATATTGTTTATGTTCCATGAATTTCCCTTCATCTGACCACCATCATGGTATCTTGACATCTCTTTACGGCACAGTGGCGCAGCGGTAGAGTTGTGGCCTTACAGAGACCCAGGTTCGATCCTGACTACGGGTGCTGCCGGTGCGGAGTTTGTACGTTCTCCCCGTGACCTGCGTGGGTTTTCCCCGGGATCGCCGGTTTCTTCCCACACTCCAAAGACGAACAGGTTTGTCGGTTATCTGGTTTGGTATCATTGTAAATGGCGAGGATCGCTGGTCGGTGCGGACTCGGTTGGCCGAAGGCCCTGTTTCCACGCTGTATCTCTAAACTAAAAATTGAAACTGCACTTTTGTTCCCAAGTACTTACCTGTTTTTCCTTTACATGCCTTGACACCATTCACTTGTACTCATATATATTACAAATCCTCATTGGAGATTTTGCTTACATGCACATTCTAGTTATGCTTTGGGTAAAAAAAAATCCCAAATTCCTTGCTGGATTTATTCATGTCTATTATATATTTGTGTTCACGTGTATTAGAATCCAGGCTACAGAGTTAACCACAGAAGCCCAAGCTTCTACTATTTCCCCCGTGGTCAAATATATATTGTTTCATTTTGCAGTGGAATGTTTGTGCAGCATTTGTAGAGAGAAGGACTCTCAATCAATCAGTTGGTTATCACATTGGGTTCAATCCTGACCACAGGTGCTGTCTGTGTGGAGTTTGCATGTTCTGTCTGTGACCACGTGGGTTTCCTCCAGGTGCTCCGGTTACCTGCCACATACCAAAGATGAGTGGGTTTGTAGATTAATCAGCCTCTGTAAAAATAAATGCCCCCTAATGTGTCGGGAGTGGACGAGTAGGTTGGATAACAGAATTAGCGTGAGTGTGTGATCAATGGTCGGCTTGGATCGATGGGCCGAAGGGCCTGTTTCCATGCTGGATCTCGCGATTAACAACAGGAAACAAGGTAAGATTTATTGACAATAAGAGGGTATTCGCTGATGAATAAGATTATTTAAATACAGAAGAAAATATCACGCTGCTGCCTCACAGCGCCAGAGACCCAGGTTCAATCCTGACCTTGTGTGTTGTCTGTATGGAGTTTGCACTTTATCCCTGTGGCCGCATGGGAATCCTCTTGCCCGCGCTCCAAGGAGGTGCGGGTTTGGAGGTTAATCGGCTTTCTGTAAAGTGTCCCTGGCGTAGGGAGTGAATGAGAAAGTGGGATAACATGAAACGAGTGTGAACAGATGTTCGCCTGTCAGCATGGACTCGGTGGGCCGAAGGACCTGTTTCCATGCCTTACCTCTGAACTAAACTTAAAATCAGAAGCGAGAATACACATTGAGCACCGTTACCCACGTCAAGTCTATTCAGTCCATGTTACCTGAAGTTTGATTTTCCAAGAGTAAAAACAGAAAGTTGTGATTCAATAAACAACCAAAATCCACAGAAGACAATAGAAGTTCAGAAACCTAAAGGTTTACTTCGAAAAAAATCTTATTCCCAAAAGCAGCTTAGTTAAAGCTATTTGACCAAATACGTGCTCTGATGTGCAGAAGCTCATTAACCAACATATTGTATGCGAATATTGCCCGAGAGATATTGCAGAGGTATGTGGTATCAATATGCAACCTAAATCCTACTTAATTGATTCTGCTTCTCTGCGTGGCACGACATATATAGATCACAAAATGAGCGCCAACTCACTGTTGCAACACAAACAAAAATGGAGCTAAATTACAATGTGACAAGTGTTACATTACAATGTGACAACACTTATCCATTGATTTACATGCTCCGTGACTTGATGTGGAAATGGACACAGAGTTAATGTAGCAAATAAAATCCATGGTACACACAATGAGCCCAGACCCTTCCGATTCAATTCTTTGAGGGAGCAATCGAAAAGAGATCTAACCTGCCTAGTGGTGGATTGTCACCTTGTCGTGGTGGAGAAGCTTGTGTGGTCCTGAGATCCTGAGAGCGATGCCGTCTGGAGCGATGCTCCTGGTAGGGTCACCCATGGCGGTAAGGTCGAGGGGGAGGTCTCTGACAAAGAGCGATCCAACCAAGACCTCAACGGTGGAACAGGCGGAGGACGATGGCTGACCTTAGTGGAGCGTCACAACGGCTGGGGAGGCGGATGAAGGCTGCAGCAGAAAAGGGTCTCCGGTCGTCTTGGACTCCATGCCACTGGATCCTGACCCAGATCTGTCAAGGACCGTGGGGTGGCTGTCTGTGCACCAGTCTCCCCACGTTAAACAAAGTC
>CM075979.1:4902522-5028889 GCA_038087875.1 Malacoraja senta
TTTATTGGCCAAGTATATTCACATACAAGGAATTTGCCTTGGTGCTCCGCCCGCAAGTGACAACATGACGTACAGTGACAGTTAGGAATGACACATAAAACATTAAACATCATATCACCCATTCCTTCTCTCCAGAGATGCTGCCTGTCCCGCTGAGTTACTCCACATTTTTGTGTCTATCTATCAAACACGCACAAATATATGTTAAAAAATGTTCAAGAAGAAACTGCAGATGCTGGAAAATCGACGGTAGACAAAATTGCTGGAGAAACTCAGCGGGTGCGGCAGCATCTATGGAGCGAAGGAAATAGGCAACGTTTCGGCTCGAAACATTGCCTATTTCCTTCGCTCCATAGATGCTGCCGCACCCGCTGAGTTTCTCCAGCAATTTTGTCTATCTCCTGTTAAAAAATGTTCTTCTTTATTATATTATTTACAGAGTACTTGGTTTGCCAATTCTGTTGTGCAGTTACAGGTAAGAATGTCATTGTTCTGTCTGGGACATATGACAGTAAAACACTCTTGAGTCTCTCGAACAGTGAGATGTTCCATCCCCTGAAGACACATCACAATTGAAGAGTTCTCATAAAACTAAAAAAAAATTGTGTTTTTTACACAATAATTTGGGACATCAAATCATCTTCAGGAAACAACTTGCGAGATCAATATTGCAAATCCATTACTTTCAGGATGTTATGGCGCGCAAGTGTTTATTTGGTTCTGAATACAACATCCAGTACTTGGCATTAAGTGCTGTATTTTATGTCCCCCCCTAGTGCAAGGCAATATTCATCTCCAAAAAACAGTGTGACCTTTCTGTTTATGCATTCAGAGTCGTTATCATCGTATATTTTCCCATCTCCCAACCCTGCCTCTCCTAAGCCTCCCCCACCCCCTCTCCTTCCGCCCACCCCCACCCCACCCTCCTGTAGTCTGAAGAAGGGTTTCGGCCCAAAACGTTGCCTATTTCCTTCGCTCCATAGATGCTGCTGCACCCGCTGAGTTTCTCCAGCATTTTTGTGTACCTTCGATTTTCCAGCATCTGCAGTTCCTTCTTTAACACTCCTGTAGCCCCCATCTGTAGCAAAGGGAGGATCACCATCGATCAGAAACATAAGCTGGAAACAAAATGCTGGAGTAACTCAGTGGGTCGGGCAGCATCTCTGGAGAAAAGGGATAGGTGACGTTTTTGGTCGGAACCCTCCACTTCCGACCCGAAACGCCACCTATTCCTTTTCTCCAGAGATGTTGCCCGACCCACTGCGTTACTCCAGCACTTTGCGCCTATCTTCGGTACGAACCAGCATCTGCAGTTCCTTCCTGCACAATCAGAGACATGACACATATATACGTGACACGGTGGCGCAATTGGCAGCGCTGCAGCCTCACAGCGCCAGTGGCCCGAGTTCGATCCTGACCCAGGCTGCTCTCTGTGTGGAGTTTGCACGTTTCCACCGGGCGCCCCTTTTCCTCCCATATCCCAAAGATGTGCGGGCGGGTTTGCAGGTGAATTAACTTAACAATGTGCACGCATATTGCCGCTAGTCTTTCTTGGGGACAGAATGGAGGGGGAAGGGGGCTGTTGGTGGGTTAATTATCTAAATTGCAGAATTCAATGGGTTTTTTATTCATGATATGATGGAGCACAATCATCTTCAAATGCTCTTCTTTGCAGAATATCTTCCTGATTTGGAAATATGTTCTGTTCCTTCATGCCTTAGTTAAAACCCACATATGACCCTACTAAAAAAATGAAACCATCTAATGTGATTGCCTAACCATGGTCAACTGAGGATAGACAATAAATGCTGGTTTGTAAGTATCAGGCAGACCTCATGAAGTCACTGCCCCACCAGAACTAAATATAGGTCATCACCGGCAGAATCAGGTGAATTTTATAGGCAATAGGTGCAGGAGTAGGCCATTCGGCCCTTTGAGCCAGCACCGCCATCCACTGTGATCATGGCTGATCATCCACAATCAGTACCCCGTTCCGGCCTTCTCACCATATCCCTTGACTCCGCTATCTTTAACAGCTCTATCCAACTCTCTCTTGAAAGCATCCAGAGAATTGGCCTCCACTGCCTTCTGAGGCAGAGAATTCCACAGATTCACAACTCTCTGGGTGAAAGAGTTTTTCCTCATCTCCGTTCTAAATGGCCCACCAATTATTCTTAAACTGTGGCCCCTGGTTCTGGACTCCCCCAACACCGGGAACATGTTTCCTGCCTCTAGCGTGTCCAATCCCTTAATCTTATATGTTTCAATAAGATACCCTCTCATCCTTCTAAATTCCAGTGTATACAAGCCCAGTCGCTCCATTCTCTCAGCATATGACAGTCCCGCCATCCCGGGAATTAACCGGGTGAACCTACGCTGCACTCCCTCAATAGCAAGAATGTCCTTTCTCAAATTTCGAGACCAAAATTGCACACAATACTCCAGGTGTGGTCTATCCAAATGTACTATCCAAGTTGCATCTACCAACAACTAGGAATCTGATGGGCAACCTTTTGACACAAAGGTTGATGAGTGTATGGAACGAGCAGCCAGTGGAGGCAGTTAAGGCAGGTACTATCACAATGTACAACTCCTCCCCCTTCTGTCATGGGGTAGATTGACTGCCTCCCCTCCCGCACCCCCCCCCCCCCCCATCCTCAAATCTTTGCACATCCCCAATCCTTTCCACTCATCACTTTAATTCCACGTTTCATGGATCTTGTGTTTTATGAGTGTCGGCAGATCAAGTTCCCTCCTGGGAAATCGTATCATAGAAACATTCGGACAGGTGCATGGATCGGATAGATTTGGAGGGAATGATCAGCCATGATCACATTGAATGGCGGTGCTGGCACGAAGGGCCGAATAGCCTATTCCTGCACCTATTGTCTATTGATAGGGGCCAAGCGCAGGCAGTTGGGGCTAGTGTAGATGGGGCATGTTGATCAGCGTGGACAAGTTGGGCCGAATGGCCTGTTTCCACGCTGTATGACTGTGACTCTAACTGGTGCAGAAAGCCTGATCTGCACAACATTTCCTATTCCTCACTCTCACAGATGAATGAACAAGTTCCGTGAAAGGACAGGCCAAGTTCAAAAATTCTACGCTTCAAAATGGATTAAGAAAAAGCTGTCTTCATTTTGTAAATACAATATACATAAGGGACCTAGGGTCAAATAAACCAATGTCGGAAGATAGAGTCCTGACAGGTTATAATGTAAATGCCTTCATCATTTACATTTCATTGCCCTATTTGCAAAACCATGTTAGAAGATCATGAATGACTTAAGAAATGAAAATTAAATTATCATCTGAAGCACGTTCATCTATAATGGTACCAGATCAGCGGAAGAAATAAGTGAAAATAGTACTCAGAGGTGCGGCACGGTGGTGCAGCGGTAGAGTTGCTGCCTCACAGCGCCAGAGAACCAGGTTCGATCCTGACTACGGGCGTTGTCTGTAGGGACTTTATACGCTCTCCCTGTGACCGGTTTCCTCCCACACTCCAAAGACGTGCTGCTTTCTAGGTTAATTGGCTTCAGTAACATTGCAAATTGTCCCTAGTGTGTGGGATGGTGCTAGTGACAATAGACAATAGGTGCAAGAGAAATGCCACTCGGCCTTTCATTGTGATCATGGCTGATCATCCCCAATCAGTTCCCCCATTCCTGCCTTCTCCCCATATCCCCTGACTCCGCTATCTTTAAGAGCCCTGTCTAGCTCTCTCTTGAAAGCATCCAGAGAACCTGCCTCCACCGCCCTCTGAGGCAGAGAGTTCCAATGTACGGGGCTGTCGCTGGTCGGCATGGACTCGGTGGGCTGAAGGGCCCGTTTCCTGCTGCATCTCTAAGTTAGTAAATAAAGATTGCGGCAAGTAACAGCTTTAAAGATGTGTCATTATTGCCTGCACCTCACCGTGCAATGACGGCTGATGCCATAATGCCTGAACAATCCTATGTGCCAAAACTGTACATGTCTATTCTACATATTCACGTACACCGGGTCTGAGCAGCAATTCGGGTTGGCTGCTTGTACGCACTGTATAAATCTTAGGAAATAGTAGTGTTTTCAAAAAGTCTTTGGTAAAGCATACGAGATCCTTGAACTCATAAATATAGAGTACAAAAAGCAGATAGATGGTGCTGAAACTAAACAAATCACTGACTGTGTCACGACAGGAGTGTTGCGTTCAACTCTGGTTGCCAAAATGTAGGAAGGGTACGAGCGCACTGGAGGAGATGTGGGTGAGATGTACTGCGGGACAAGGAGAAGGTTGCTTTTATAAAACAGTACAACAAGGAACAGGCCCTTCGGCCCACGATGTCCGTGCTGCACTTAATTAGTGCGGGTGTCAGGGGTTACGGGGGGGAAGGCAGGAGAATGGGGTTAGGAGGGAGAGATAGATCAGCCATGATTGAATGGGGGAGTAGACTTGATGGGCCGAATGGCCTAATTCTGCTCCTATCACTTATACGCATGAACATGAACATGATGGTGAGCAAACTCTTATCTGTGCCCCATAACCCACATCCCTCCATTCCCTGCATATCCACGTGCCCAACCAAAAGCCTCTTCAATGCCACTACCTTAGTGGAGCGTCACAACAGCTGGGAAGGCGGATGAAGGCTGCAGCAGAAAAGGGTCTCCGGTCGTCTTGGACTCCATGCCACCGGATCCTGACCCAGATCTGTCAAGGACCGTGTTGTGGCTGTCTGTGCACCAGTCTCCCCACGTTAAACAAAGTCATGCACAGGCGTCCTCCAACCCTGGAGACACCCATGGTCAGCCACGACCGAAGGGGGCCTTAGATCTGCCTCTGCTGCTACCCCCTGCAGCGTGTTCAAGTCACTCATTGTACATAGAACCGGACAGGAGACAAGAAAAGGCCCTTCAGCCCACAATGTCTGTGCCAAGCATGATGCCAAGACCAACTCTTATCTGCCTGCATATAATCCATATCCCTCCGTCCCCTGCATGTGCCACTAACATATCTGCATCCAGTTTTGTACAGTTTTGGTCTCCTAATCTGAGGAAAGACATTCTTGCCATAGAGGGAGTACAGAGAAGGTTCACCAGGCTGATTCCTGGGATGGCAGGACTTTCATATGAAGAAAGACTGGATAGACTCGGCTTGTACTCACTGGAATTTAGAATATTGAGGGGGGATCTTATAGAAACTTACAAAATTCTTAAGGGGTTGGACAGGCTAGATGCAGGAAGATTGTTCCCGATGTTGGGGAAGTCCAGAACAAGGGGTCACAGTATGAGGATAAGGGGGAAGTCTTTTAGGACCGAGATGCGGAAAAAAAAATTCACACAGAGAGTGGTGAATCTGTGGAATTCTCTGCCACAGAGGATGGTTGAGGCCAGTTCATTGGCTATATTTAAGAGGGAGTTAGATGTGGCCCATGTGGCTAAAGGGGGTATGGAGAGAAGGCAGGTACAGTTGGATGATCAGCCATGATCATATTCAATGGCGGTGCAGGCTCGAAGGGCCGAATGGCCTACACCTGCACCTATTTTCTATGTTTCTATGTTTCCACCCAGCAGCATGTTCCAGGCACTCACCACCCTCTGATTTAAAAAAAAATGCCCCGTATTTCTCCTTTAAACTTTGTCCCTCACATCAAAAAGCTCTGCCTGCTGCTATTTGAATTTTCCATCCTGGAAAAATGTTCTGACTGTCCACTTTATCTGCGCCTCTCAAAATGTTATAATCAGGTCTCCCCGTAACCTCCGGCGTTCCAGGGGAAACAATCCAAGTCTGTCCAACCTCTCCCTGTAGCTAATACCTCCTAATCCAGGCAACATTCCGGTAAACCTCCCCTGCACTCTTTTCAAAGCTCCCACATCCTGCCGACCAGAACTGCACGCAATAATCCAAACGCAGCCCCAACTGAAGTCCTTTTCGAGCCGCATCGTGGCTTCCTGAGTCTAACGCTCCTTCCTTGGAACAAAAAAACAGAGATTTGACAGAGAACAACTTAACGACTGCGGAGGAAGGAACTGCAGATGCCGGTTTAACTCGAAGGTAGACACAAAATGCTGGAGTAGCTCAGCGGGACAGGCAGCATCTCCGGAGAGAAGGAATGGGCGGTAGACAAGAGTGTTGGAGAAACTCAGCGGGTGCAGCAGCATCTACGGACCAAAGGAAATGGGCAACGTTTCGGAAGGAAATAGGCAACGTTTCGGCCCGAAACGTTGCCTATTCCCTTTGCTCCATAGATGCTGCAGCGCCCGCTGAGTTTCTCCAGCACTTTTGTCTACCTTCGATTTTCCAGCATCTGCAGTTCCTTCTTAAACGCAGAGAAGGAACGGGCGACGTTTCGGGTCGAGACCCTTCTTCGACGACTGGTTTGAGAGGAGGGAAATGATTCCTTTCAGCAGATTGTTCAAAAATGAAGGGGGAACAGATGTAGAATTTGGGATAAAAAAAATCTAAGGAGGACCTGCCTCCAAAAAATAGTTAGAAAGTAATTGTAATCTAGAATTTGATGGGCTTAGTATTAATTCATTGATGTCTACAAAAGAAAATTTGAAAGGTGCTTGAGAGAGAATAATTTTTAAGGCTACGTGGGAAGAGCTACCAATTGGGATAAAAAGGATCGCTCTACCAGGAGCGGGCAGGGACACAGTGGGCCGAATGGCCTCCTATTTGTGCTGTGACAATTGCACGGCAGTCGTAACATGAGAAGGAAACGCTTCTAGTCGAGTACATGAACAACATTGTTCGAAGTTTAAGTAAGTAAGTTTATTGGCCAAGTATTCACATACAAGGAATTTGCCTTGGTGCTCCACCCACAAGTAACAACATGACATACAGTGACAGTTACGAACGACTCAGAAAACACTAAACATTAATCATAATAAAACATTAATGATAAAACACCATCGACCAAGCATGCGAACCAACAAAATACCAGATCAAAGGGAGGCTACAGATTTTTGGCTGCTGAGTAGAGCAACTACTCGTGGATAAAAACTGTTTTTATGTCTGGCTGTGACAGCTTTGACAGTCCGGAGTCGCCTTCCAGAGGGAAGTGATTCAAAGAGTTTGTGGCCAGGGTGAGAGGGGTCAGAGATGATCTTGCCCGCTCGCTTCCTGGCCCTTGCAGTGTCAGCAGGCAACCGACGCTATGTGGGGGTGTCTGTGTTAAAAAAAACAACTATCGTGTTCTGTGCTCTTTATAATTTATTTGTATGGCTGTATGGTGACCACACATTTCACTGTGCCAACTGGTACATGTGACAAATACATGTATCTTGTATCTTGTATCACTCTGTGAAGCACTGCGACTGCACACATCCCATGGATTGGCTACAGGCAGAACATGGCAAGTTGCCTAAAGCACCTTGTAACTTGCACAGCGGTGGTCCGCTGTGCAGAGGAAACACCAGATGGGTGGGTATCTGCCACAGAGCAGAGATATTACACGTTAAATTATAGCTGCGATGAGGCCCATTTGACCCCGTCAAACCGGACGGATGTTTATCCTCCCATCATCCTTCCCAAGTGCCAAGTTCCTCTGTTCGTCCTTCCTTTACCTATCTTTCTCAATTTACCGAAGGTAGACAAAAAAGCTGGAGAAACTCAGCGGGTCAGGCAGCATCTATGGAGGGGAGGAATAGGCGACGTTTCGGGTCGAGACCCTTCTTCAGACTGATGTCGGCGGGGGGGGGGGGGCGGGAAAAATAAAGGAAAAGGTGGAGACAGTGGGCTTGTGCGAGAGCTGGGAAGGGGTGGGGAAGGAGGGAGAAAGCAGGGACTACCTGAAATTAGAGAAGTCAATGTTCGTACCGCTGGGGTGTAAACTACCCAAGCGAAATATGAGGTGCTGCTCCTCCAATTTGCAGTGGGCCCTCACTCTGGCCATGGAGGAGGCCCAGGTCAGAAAGGTTGGATTCGGAATGGGAGGGGGAGTTGAAGTGCTGAGCCAGCGGGAGATCAGGTTGGTTATTGTGAACCGAGCGGAGGATTTGGGCGAAGCTATCGCCAAGCCTGGGCTTGGTCTCACCGATGTAGAGCAGTTGACATCTGGAACGTACTGTTTACTGGTGAGTGTTCGGAAGGTTTCTGCGTCTGTTGACTACACTGGTCATTCCCTTACCCCCTCCCTCTCCCCCATCCCTGTCAAGAGCGGAACTCGCTATCAAAACATGGAGGGGACGGGGGACACCATTTTTTGGCGGCTGCGCGTGCATGCGCACAATCACACACGCGCGCGCGAGGCTTCGGAGGCTCAATCCAGCGCTAAATGCAGCTCAACTCTGCCTGTATCGCCGGGTTAACTACAGCCGTGCCTGGGTTGACAGGACACCAGCGCTGCTTCTCCGCGCTGGCCATATTTCCCGCAAGCCCAGGCAGGTTAACCTGGTGGGACAGGCTGAGTTAAGCTGGGTTTAGTGCTGTTTCTCTGCGCTGGCTGTGGGCCTGGGGGCACAGCGCCAGTCTGACTCCCGACCCCTCTGGCCACCCGCGGGGGGGGGGGGGGGCACTCGGGACAGCGCCGGAGACCTGGCCGGGATCGATCCTGCCTGCGGATGAGGCGCAGGTCTGTTCCACGTCTCCCTCCTCCAATCGCCACACTCTATCCTCAGTCCCACCCCACTCCTCCCTCCTCCAATCATCGCGCCCTCGATCATCAGTCCCACCCCCACTATCTCGCGGAAAGCAGAGATTTTAAAGACGGATCAATAAAACTTGGGGGGGATGTCCCCCACCTCTCAAAACATGGGGGGGACGTGTCCCCTCTGGCCCCCTCCGGGTTTTTCCGCCCCTGATCCCTGTGACACACACCCATTACTTCCCTCCCTCTCCCCTTCCACCTATATTTGGGCGGCACAGTGGCGCAGCGGTAGAGTTGCTGCCTTATAGTGCCAGACACCCGGGTTCGATCCTGACTACTGGTATTGCCCGTGTGGAGTCTGCACGTTCTTCCCGTGACTTGCATGGGTTTTCTCCGGGTGCTCCGATTTCCTCCCACACTCCAAAGACGTACAGGTTTGGAGGTTAATTGGCTTCAGTCACAATAGTTGTGAATTGTCTCTAGTGTGTAGGATCGTGTAAGTGTACAGGGATCGCTGGTCAGCACGGACTTAGTGGGCTGAAGGGCCTGTTTCCGCTCTGTATCTTGAAACTAAACTAAAGGGGCTGTCCCACTGCGGCGACCTAATCTGTGAGTTTAGACGTTTTTCCCCTCGACTCAAACTCGCAGCATGGTCGACACGTGGTCCTAGGAGGTCCCATGAGGTCACTGGAACTCTCCTTCATGCTGGAGGGAAGTTCCCGAATACTCGTGGCCTCAGCTAGGTCACGGAAATTTTTCAGCATGTTGAAAAATTTTCCACGAGTAAATTTGGTTGGCATGGTTCTTTTTGACTCGTAGTGCAGTGGAGTGGGGTCGCTATTTAGTTACAAGCAGTCGAGGGCAGCCGTAGGCAATCTCCTTCGCTGACCGGGCATTTTAATTGGCTCATTGGAGTTTTCAGGACCAAGGAAAACCGACCGGTAGGTAAAATGCCCGCTTTATTAAACGTTGTCTGACTTCTTAAAAGTGTCTCCACTCCTTCTCTTCCCTTCTCCCCCCCTCCGCGCTCTCTAAAGGACTTGCCATACACTGCGGCAGCCGTTAACCTTCCTCTTCATCACGGGTGTGAATTTCAGACAGAACTCCCCCGCTTTCCCTGGACCCCGCCTTTGCGATGTGTGTGTGTGTGTGTGCGTGCGTGCGTGTGTGCATGCGTGCGTGCGTGCGTGCATGCGTGTGTGCGCACGCGCGGACGGTCGATCCAGCTCGAGGTTTTCCAGGCGAGTGCCCTCGAGCTTGAAGGTCGAAGACACTCTTCTTAACTCGTGGATAGGGTTGCCGCAGTGGGATAGCCCCTCAACATTCATTCCTCTGGCTTCACAATTCGCAACTCTCTCGCCTTTTCTCACATCTTTTGTCTTTTCATCTCCGCCTTTAGTCTAAGTGTCTGTCAACACCCCCCCCCCCTCCCCCTCCCTCTCCCCTCACCTGTATCCACCTCAAATTTTGCTTAGGTAGTTTACACCACAGCAGTATGAACATTGACTTACCTAATATCAGATAGCTCTTGCTTTCTCTCTCCTTCCCCTTCCCAGTTCTCCCACTATTCTTACTGTCTCCGACTACATTCTATCTTTGGAGAAACTCAGCGGGTGAGGCAGCATCTATGGAGAGAAGGAATAGGCGATGTTTCGGGTCGAGACCTTTCTTCAGTCTGAAGAAGGGTCTCAACCCGAAATGTCGCCTATTTCTTCTCTCCATAGATGCTGCCTCACCTGCTGAGTTTCTCCAGCATTTTTTGTCTACTTTCGATTTTTTTCAGCATCTGCAGTTCCTTCTAATCCATTCAATCTTTGTCCCGCCCCCTCCCCGACATCAATCTGAAGAAGGGTCTCGACCCAAAACGTCGCCCAATCCTTCTCTCCAGAGATGCTGCCTCACCCGCTGTTACTCCAGCATTTTGTGTCTACCTTCGAGTTAATCCAGCATCTGCAGTTCTTTCTTACACATTTCCACCTATCACTTGCCAGTCTTTGTCCAGTCCCTCCTCTCTTCCAGCTTTCTCCTCGCCCCCCCCACCTCAATCAGTCTGAAGAGGGGTCCCGACCTAAAACGTTCTCCATAGATGCTGCCAGTCCCACTGACTTGATCCAGCATTTGTGTCATTTTTGTTATAAACCAAATTTGTTATAATTCCTTGTTTCGTCATTCTATAGTCTCATAATCTTCTACCTAAAACATTCTCAACGATTTTGACTCCACATCTCTTAACTTTAATATTTTACTCCTCGTTTATGTATAACCTCCCAGCCTCCCGAAGCAAATGATTTTTTTTTTAAATCTTCCCGACCCTGAAATGTCACCTCTCCATGTTCTCCAGAGATGCTGCCTGACCCGCTGAGTTACTCCAGCACTCTGTGAAACGTCACCTATCCATGTTCTCCACAGATGCTGCCTGACACACTGAGTTACTCCAGCACTCTGTGAAACGTCACCTATCCATGTTCTCCAGAGATGCTGCCTGACCCGCTGAGTTACTCCAGCACTCTGTGAAACGTCACCTATCCATGTTCTCCAGAGATGCTGCCTGACCCGCTGAGTTACTCCAGCACTCTGTGAAACGTCACCTATCCATGTTCTCCACAGATGCTGCCTGACCCACTGAGTTACTCCAGCACTCTGTGAAACGTCACCTATCCATGTTCCGGCAGCATCTATGGAGCGAAGGAAATAGGCAACGTTTCGGCCCGAAACCCTTCCGGGTTTCGGCCCGAAACGTTGCCTATTTCCTTCAGGGTTTCGGCCCGAAAGGTTGCCCATTTCCTTCGCTCCACAGATGCTGCCTGACCCGCTGAGTTACTCCAGCACTCTGTGAAACGTCACCTATCCATGTTCTCCACAGATGCTGCCTGGCCCGCCGAGTTACTCCAGCACTCTGTGTCCTTTTGTGTATTAACCAGCATCTGCAGTTCCTCGTTTCTCCCATCTGTAATATATTTCCCATTTCCCCACAGCAAGATACAACATTCTATCACACTTGGTATTCCATTATCATTTTAATGGCATCTGTGGTTTAAGGCGTTCCTTCGGTCATTTTCCAACACCAAATCCATCTCTGATCAACCATGCCAACACGGGAAGATGACAATGTCACGTTTCAACTGCAGTGAGATTCTCCAGCCATCTTTCTTCCAGACTGACTACCACCCTTGAAGCCACCCTGCCCAGCACATCCTAAAATCTCCCTCAGGCCAGTCGACGCAGCAAAATCACTTGACAATTCTCTATCTAAATATATCGTGCGTTGAGCTGTAATCTCAGAGTGGAATTTGGAACATCTTCAGTGGAAAAGCATTCTCACGTCAGCATTAAAACAATGTCGACCGGACAGTTAACACCTTCAGTCATTGGTGTGGTAGGCAGGGAGAGAAAAAGCATTTAAAAAAAAATACAGCTTTGATTTTGAGTTCGTACCCGAATATTTCATGGGTTAAAAGACAAAAGCCCGCCTTTCATTTCCTTATCACATAACATTCTCTCAATTTTATTTGCCCAAAATAGGCAATGCTGTTATAGGACAAATGGAAGCTCTCAGCAATCGTGGTTGTTTGCTGGTTACTATTCCGAGTGCCATGTGAAACATTACCTAATTTAGCTTTCCAAGAAAAACCTCAGAAGGCAACATGAAACTGCAGAATAAATCTGACAAGATCTTCCATTCAGTTTCAGACGAGGCATCGCCTGGAATCAGCCAAAAATCTCGAGATGTCATTTAAAGCAGTCGGCTTTTTACAGGCATGAGCTGGTCTCGTCCACACTCACTCAACTAGCCGTCATTGTTAATATTAATTTTTATCAACGGTCGGAAGACTAGGGGTGAGAACGACAGCGTTTCTCGGCAGTCGGCTTCTCATGCTCCAAATAAGAGTGGGAGTCATATTCGGGTTAGAGAGACTGTGAGGAAGATTCCAATACTATCTTTACACAAATATAGATGCCAATGTTAGGCACGGGGCGGAGGGGGGGGGGGGATATAATAATCGCATCAGATACTGGCGTGAAGCCAACAATCTAGCCCACTTACAGCAGCCTGACATGTCACACTGACCACAGCAGAATACACCACTGACATTGAAGTGCAAGGCACCTGGCCAAATGCAACCCAACATACTGTCACAGTGCATTGCTACCGATTTCCTCTCTGCTATATTAAGACATAGGCATTATTAAGATCGTGCTGCTCGATACCCGAAATATACACTGAATCATTTTAATTGAACACCTCTGAGAGGCGTGAGAATGATCCTGACCTGCGTGTCAAAGCCACTCTCAGCTGGGGCGAGCTTGCTCTGCGACAGTCCTTCCCATTTAGTGTCCAGCCCGTGGGAAGACTTGTTGGAGTACGCCGGCCTGGTCACCTCTGCCTTGCTCCCGAGCTTCAGGTAACACGGCTGTTGCTGTAGGGCCCTGGCTGTCGCTTGCGGGATGGGGCAGGCGCTGTGGACGGGCTTCGGCAGTCCCGACTTCATCTTCGAGGCCACGAGGATCGCTGGCATTTTCCTGTCCCCCTTTTCCCGGTCGGCGTGTCCTTCCTCCGACTGGGTGAGAAACAGCAGCAGTGGCTGTGACGGTGGAGAGGGCAGAGGCAGCAGCAGCAGCAGCAGCAGCAGAAAGTGCTACGTGCTTTGAAATCCGTTCATCTAAAGCAGCCTGCGCTGCCAGGCAAAGGCAACTCACGCACAGTTTCACTGGTGAACAATCAAAGCTGGCTGCTTTCCCTCACTGCCTGCTCAAAAAGGAACACTTTTTATTTTATTTCCAGCCGGCAATACTCCCTTTCTCAGCACATGTCTATGTTTTAGCAGCTGGCTCCCCTGAACGACTGCACACTGTAATATTCCACAGCCAGTCCTTCTACACGGCTTGAGTGATAGCTGGATTTCTTTCCCTCGTTCGTGTGCGTGTGTGTGTGTGTGTGTGTGTGTGTGTTCACTGTCCACTTAGTCTGCCTTGAAAATCACTGCAGTCCAGACCGATGAGAACAAAAAATAACATCCTGTTTTTCGGCAATCCTTCAGCATATGCCCACGTGAAGTGCAGGGTGTGCAGATTCTGCAGCTCAAAATGCCCCGGTCTCGGCAGAGCCCGAGTTCCAGATGCAGCTACACAGCTTGAATATGTTAATGACCAAGTGTCCTTGCAACAGCGCACAGAGCAGGAGGGAGTGGGGGGCAAGAAAATCGCCTCGGACTGACCAGCCGAGGTCGCAGGAGAGGTAAACTGAAGGACGAGGTCAGACTGCAGACCCCCAAAAAAAGACGAGGCAGCTTCCAGCTCTGGCGTAA
Organism: Malacoraja senta; assembly: GCA_038087875.1. Taxonomy (NCBI): domain Eukaryota; kingdom Metazoa; phylum Chordata; class Chondrichthyes; order Rajiformes; family Rajidae; genus Malacoraja; species Malacoraja senta. The sequence continues at coordinate 4,916,396 of CM075979.1, forward strand.
TATGCACCAACTTCACCCACGGAGGCTCTCACCTGGGAAGCTCGTCAGCTGCACAGCAAGCAGGTTGCTGTACGGGAGATTTGAAGCAGAATCAAACGAAACCTAGTCGGGAGAGCTCGCCCATTTATCTTAGTATCCTTCTGGTGACTGTGCTGAAGAAAATGCAGTTGGGTTTAGCAGATGAAGGGTCTGACAGCGGTATAGTGGGAGCTTTTCATTGGTCTAACTCTCTCAAATCAGCAATACAAAATTTCACTGCAAAAAGGGAGTGGCCAATGTACTGGCTACACATGCCTTTATTTTACTGACACACAAAAGACTATCTGTAGATTCTGTGGAAAATTTAATTTGCGGTCGTCAATAAATTTGAATCAAAACCTGGCTCGGTCGGTCGAATGGAGGAGCAAATCATCGATCGGACAGGCAGATCCTCCCTCCGCCTTAACATGGAGACGCGAGGAACTGCAGGTGCTGGTTTACACAATAAAAAGACACAAAGTGAAGGAGTAACTCAGCGGGTCAAGGCAGCATCTCTGGGAGGGAGTGGATAGGTGATGTTTCTGGTCATAAGGTCAATAGGCCCACCTAGTCTACTCCGCCATTCAATCATGGCTGATCTATCTCTCCCTCCTAACCCCATTCTCCTGCCTTCTCCCCGTAACCCCTGACACCCGTACTAATCAAGAATCGGTCTATCTCTTCCCTAAAAATATCCATCGAATATTTTCAGGGCCTGAAACAGTTGGGAAGAAGGATCCCAACCTGAAATGTCACCTATCCATGGTAGACCAAAGTGCTGGAGAAACACCTGTCCATGTTCTCCAGAGATGCTGCCTGACCTGCTGAGTTACGCCAGCACTTTGTGCCTGCATTTCCTTCTGTCCCTCTAGAGAACCAGTTCCACATTCACCACCTTGTTTCTGCCAGCCTAGAATGGACCTACCAGACACCACCCTACTTGGGGTCATTTGTGGCTGGTCCTGATTGCTCATCTCCAATTCTTAATTCCCCCCTCCCCCCTCCCCCCCATTACTTCCAATCTGAAGAAGGGACCCGACCGGAAACATCACCCATCTTATTTCTCCAGTGAGGCCGTCTGACCTGCTGAGTTACACCAGTAATTTGTGTCTCACTTTGGTATAAACCAGCATCAGCAGTTAGAGACACAGAATCATACAGCATGGAAACTGGCCCTTCGGCCCAACTTGCCCACACCAACCAACCTGTCCCATTTACACGAGGCCCACTTGCCTGCATTATTTGGCCCATATCCCCCTAAACAATAGACAATAGACAATAGGTGCAAGAGTAGGCTAATAGGCCCTTCGAGCCAAACCTATTCTATCCATGTACCTGTCTAAACATTTCTTAAACGTTGCAATAGTCCCTGCCTCAAATACCTCCTCCGGCAGCTCGTTCCATACACCCACTACCATTTGTGTGAAAAAGTTACCCCTCAGGTACCTATTAAATCTCCCCCCCCCCCCCCCCCTCACCTTAAACCTATGTTCTCCAGTTCAGGAATTCCCCTACTCTGGGCAAGAGACTTTTTGCATCTACCTCATCTATTCCTCTCATGATTTTGTATACCTTTATAAGATCAACTTCTCCGTGGATTGTCACCTTGTCGTGGTGGAGAAGCTTGTGTGGTCCTGAGATCCTGGGAGCGATGCCGTCCGGAGCTATGGCTCCTGGTAGGGCCACCCATGGCGGTAAGGTCGAGGGGGAGATCCCTGACAAAGAGCGATCCAACCAAGACCTCAACGGTGGAACAGGCGGAGGACGATGGCTGACCTTAGTGGAGCGTCACAACGGCTGGGAAGGCGGATGAAGGCTGCAGCAGAAAAGGGTCTCCGGTCATCTTGGACTCCATGCCACTGGATCCTGACCCAGATCTGTCAAGGACCGTGGGGTGGCTGTCTGTGCACCAGTCTCCCCACGTTAAACAAAGTCACGCACAGGCGTCCTCCATATAGGGAATAACACCCTGGAGACACCCATGGTCAGCCACGACCGAAGGGGGCCTAAGATATAAGATCACCCCTCATCCTCCTGTTCTCCAAGGAATAGAGTCACTGCCTGCTGTCCCGGTAGCGTAGGCTCTCGAGTCCTGGGAACATCCTCTTAAATCTTCTCTGCACCCTTTCCATCTTGAGAACATCTTTCCTGTAACCTGGCGCCCAGAACTGAACACAATGCTCTAAATGTGGCCTCACCAACATCTTATATAGATGCACCGTCTTTGCTCAATACTTGAGAAGGTTGCTTAACCATTCAGATTTACCACACAACCTCGTCCAGAGATGTAGCGAAAACAATGTACAGATTACTCGGACAAAATAGCATCCGGGACATAAACTGCTACTGTTTAGTAAGTTGTATAAAAATGTGCCGTATAAAATTAGATGCATCTTTCAGAGTGGCCAGACTCAATACACATTTAGAGCTAGATGTCCAAGTTATTTTTAAGATGGGTAGAAGGATATCGACAAATATAGCATTGCACTTGTTCTTAATCATGGTCTTTGGCATTTCAGTTCTTTTATATAAATAGATTGTTGAACTTGTTCAGTACTTCAGCAGCTTATGACAGCAGCAGCATCGTTAAATGAACTTTGAATTCTTTCTCGTTCATGTTAATTCTCAGTGCTCAAGGTAATTATTTTCGATTATTGAAGCGTATCGAGTTGGTGCCTTTGCAACGTTCACGGGCTAACGGCAAATGTTCTCTATGTTTTGCTTCATTCATCTCCGCACCGTTTCAGGAAACGGCTGATGAGAAAACAAGAAGTGAGAGATTTACGAGGATGTTGCCAGGACTCGTGGGGCTGAGTTACAGGGAGAGGTTGGCTAGCTGGGACTCTATTGCTTGGAGCGCAGGAGGATGAAGGGTGACCTTGTGGAGGTGTATAAAATCATGAGAGGGATAGATCAGGTATATTTAATATTTAAGAAAGAACTGCAGAAGCCGGAAAAATCGAAGGTAGACAAAAATACTGGAGAAACAGAGCGGGTGAGGCAGCATCTGTGGAGCGAAGGAATAGGTGACGTTTCGGGTCGAGACCCTTCTTCAGACTGATAGGAATCTGAGGGGTAACGTTTTCACACAAAGGGTGGTGGGTGTATGGAACGACTGCCAGAGGTGGCCGGCATCATGTTCGGGACAAAGGGAATGTTCCTGTACTGTACTGTTCCACCACACATTAGGGACCATTCACAGAGGGACAATTAGCCGACAAACACGCACGTGTCTTGGATGTGGGAGGAAACCGGAGCACCCGAAGGAAACCCACGCGGTCTCAGGGAGAACGTGCAAACTCCACACAGAGAGCACCCAAGGTCAGAATCAAATCTAGGTCTCTGACTCTGTAAGGCAGCGACTCTACCAGATGCGCCACTGAGATCAGGTGATATGATGTACGGGTACTGACTGTAAAGCCCCTGTCCCACTTACGTGTCCTTGGCACACTAATTACGCGACCCCGTGATCACGTTGAGGCGCGACGGTCCAGCGAAGGTCGCACACGTGGAGCGCGTGACGTCATTTGAAGATGGACACAAAATGCAGGAGTAACTCAGCGGGACCGGCAGCATCTCTGGAGAGAAGGAATGGATGATGTTTCGTGTCGAGACCCTTATTCAGTCTGAAAGAAGGGTCTTGACCCGAAACGTCACCCATTGCTTCTCTCCAGAGAAGCTGCCGGTCCCGCTGAGTTACTTCAGCATTTTGTATCTATCTTCAATTTTCTTGGCCCGGCTATGGGAGTAGAAGTGGGGGCGGATCCGGACCACAACGGCCGTGAGCCCCAGGCCGAGTTCGGCGATCATTTGCCTGCTTCTGCTGCTGTTGAAGGAGAGACGTTGCGTCGCGCCAGGGTCTTGGGCCTGTCCCACTTTGGCCGTCAGTTACGCGACAGGCCGATGGCGCGCGAAGATTTCGTTCGCTACAAACATTTCGGAGCCCCGCGCGATGTCGCGCACAGCTACATACCCCTTCGCGCTTCTCAGTGGGACCAGCCCCGCGCGGCCATACGATGCCCGTGCGCCTCAACGAGATGATGAGGTCGCGTAATTTGCGTGGCAAGGACACGTAAGTGGGACAGGCCCTTAAGTGAAGCATTTAAAAGTAACAGGGTGAGGCAGGCATGTAAGCTTGATAATGGGAAACGATAAGAGGGCAGTTCACCTGAACTTGCAAAACTCAATGTGTAGGAAGGAACTCCAGATGCTGGTTTACAGCGAAGATTGACACAAAATGCTGGAGTAACTCGGCGGGTCAGGAGGCATCTCTGGAGAGAAGGAACGGGTGACATTTCAGGTCGAGACGCGTTTTCTGGCTGAAGGTCTGAAGAAGGGTCTCGAACCGAAACGTCACCTATTCCTCTCCAGAGATGCTGCCTGTCCTGCCGGGTTACTCCAGCATTTTGCAAAACTCAATATTCATTGAAGGTTTCAGAGTGCAAAAGACTGCCAAGGGCGGTCACGGTGGCGCAGCGGTAGAGTTGCTGCCACCGGAAACTACGGGTGCTGTCTGTACGGAGTTTGTACGTTCTCCCCGTGACCTGCGTGGGTTTCGTCCGAGATCTTCGGTTTCCTCCCACACTCCAAAGACGTGCAGGTTTGTGGGTTAATTGGCTTGGTAAATGTAAAGATTGTCCCTAGTGGGTGTAGGATAGTGTTAATGTGCGGGGATCGCTGGTTGGCGCGGACCCAGTGGGCCGAAGGGCCTGTTTCCGTGCTGTATCTCTAAACCGCATACATTTCTATCCATGTGCAGCTTTTCTTTTCCAAAGATATCTGTTTTGTCATCTTTTTTTAAACAAATGATTGGGATGCATTTTACAAGAACACTGTCAGGGAGAAGCATGCTCAAGCAAGGATTGATTTCCAATACATTTTAATCAGTACTAATGGTGTTTTCTCAATGGTAACTCTATGGCAAATAGAACGATGCTGGTTTTGTTCTCCGACCAAAGATGCTGTCAGAGTACTTAAGGGATGCTGCTCCCACCTTCTTTATCTACTAATCATTACTTGTCACCTCCAATTTTGCAGCACATTGTCCTACCTTCCACTAGGCCAGAAGATGTCGGAGCAGAATTAGGCCATTTGGCCCATCGAGTCTGCTCCTCCATTCGATTGTGACTGATCTATTTTTCTGAAGCGTTGGAGTAACTCAGCGGGTCAGGCGACATCTCTGGAAAGAAAGAATAGGCGAGAGTCTGAAAAAGAGCACTGACTGGAGACGTCTCCTGTCCATATTCTCCAAAGATGCTGGAGATGCAGAGGTTATGGGGAGAAGGCAGGAGAATGGGGTTAGAAGGGAGAGATGGATCAGCCATGATTGAATGGTGCAGTAGACATGATGGGCCGAATGGCCTAATTCTACTCCTATCACTTATGATCTTCTGCTGCCTGACCCGCTGAGTCACTCCAGCACTTTGTGTCTATCTGCAGTTCCTTGTTTGTGTTCTACTTGGGATAGAGGAGGGCAAATTTGAAGAAGGTGAACCTTCTGGAAGTTGCACCTGGGTCAGTTGTATTGGAACAGTTGAGTTTAGAAGTGGGCGAGGAATGGGTTAGGGTTCCTGCAGCAGTTTAGTTCAGAGATACAGCACAGAATCTCTTTGTCCCACCGGGTCCGCGCCAACCAGCGATCCCCGCACACTAACGCTATCGCACACACACACACACACACGAGGGACAATTTACAATTCTACCGAGCCAATTAACCTACAAACCTGTACGTCTTTGGAGTGTGGGAGGAAACCGGAGATCCTGGTTAAAATCCACGCAGGTCACAGGGAGAACGTACAAACTCCATACAGACAGCACCCGTAGCCGGGATCGAACCCGGGTCTCTGGCGCTGTGAGGCAGCAACTCTACCGCTGCGCCCAGAGAGTTGTGAATCTGTGCAATTCTCTGCCACAGAGGGCGGTGGAGGCCGGTTCTCTGGATGCTTTCAAGAGAGAGCTAGATAGGGCTCTTAAAGATAGCGGAGTCAGGGGATATGGGGAGAAGGCAGGAACGGGGTACTGATTGGGGATGATCAGCCATGATCACATTGAATGGCGGTGCTGGCTCGAAGGGCTGAATGGCTTACTCCTGCACCTATTGTCTATAGCGCCACCGTGCCAGCCAGTTGAGCTGAGGCCGAGGAGCCCATGAAGAACGGCTTACTGGTAGAGTTTAAGGTACATGATGCAAATTCCTCACCCTGTTCAGGAATAGTACAAGACAGTATCCCAATAGTACAAGACAGTATCCCAAAACGATCAGGGAACCCAGTGTCTGAATATTCTAGACATTGCAGAGTTTTCTATCCCGGGGGTAAACTCTGCAGCATTTTTTGTTTTAAGAAAAATAAACCTTAACTCATGCTATTTTAATACAAGACGCCAATTTAACCACCTGCCAATCTTCAGATTAATTGAGTCAAATGCCTGATGATCATTTTATCTAAGCGTTACAATACCATTCACGGTGACATGCTGGAGTACAAATCCCAATTATTTTTAATTGGTGACTTAAATACACTGGAAATCATACTGACAACAGTGGCAATGTTAAACTTGCTCGGGGTACAGCGGATTGGGACCTGCCCACGCAATATATTGTTTAAGAAGGAACTGTATGTGCTGGAAAATCGAAGGTAGACAAAAATGCTGGAGAACCTCAGCGGGTGCAGCAGCATCCATGGAGCGAAGGAAATAGGCAATGTTTCGGGCCGAAACCCTGAAGGAAATAGGCAACGTTTCGGGCCGAAACCCTGAAGGAAATAGGCAACGTTTCGGGCCGAAACCCTGAAGGAAATAGGCAACGTTTCGGGCCGAAACCGTGAAGGAAATAGGCAACGTTTCGGGCCGAAACCCTGAAGGAAATAGGCAATGTTTCGAGCCGAAACCCGGAAGGAAATAGGCAACGTTTCGGGCCGAAACCCGGAAGGGTTTCGGGCCGAAACGTTGCCTATTTCCTTCGCTCCATAGATGCTGCTGCACCCGCTGAGTTTCTCCAGCAATTTTTGCCTACACACAATATAGTACTTTGTGCTGTGCCCGTTGCCCTTCACACTGATGTTAAGAGTGCAGGTGTCACTCGGTAGCCGGACTCCAAAGTCGAGGCAAGCCAAAATAAATGCATTAGTGGAAAATATAGTGGTCGGAGGACAGACGTGTCAGTGTCGAAACGAGCCAGGCGGGGACTGCCAGACCAGACACAATCTTCCACCTTTACATCAGTGGACAGTTAACCTGTAGCATTGCCTTCCCAGTGAAATACCGCCCGCGAGTCCACAGGCATCACCAAGTGCAATAAATAGTGGTTTTACAGCCCAGCTGTGGTAACAGTAAATGGCAGTGGAGATAGCCTCAAACTAACACCGGGTTGCAACATTCAGAAGGTGATCCCATATTTAACATGACAAGCAACGAAGACGGTGGCTGCAAAAAGACACAATCCAGGGAATGATTTGACACGTCTGGACCCAGGCTCTGTGAGAAAGACACAGCACGCATTTTTTCTCTCGTCTTATACATTCGGTTTATTCTTGCTTTGCCTAGCTGTTCCCAGCAAGAATGGAGTGCAAGTTTTTCCCCAGTTGATATCAGGCAACTGAACCGTCAAATAGATAGCCGTCCTGACCTACCATCCACCTCTTTGGGGACCCTCAGATTATCGTTAATCGGACTTTATCTTGCACTCAATGTTATCCCATTTCATTATTCCATCCCATAGGGCGGCACGGTGGCGCAGCGGTAGAGTTGCTGCCTCACAGCGTCAGAGACCCGGTTATCGATCCCGAGTACAGTTGCTGTCTGCATGGAGTGTGTACGTTCTCCCTGCGACCTGCGTGGGTTTTCTCCGGGTGCTCCAAAACACGCAGGTTTGTAGGTCAATTGGCTTGGTAAAATTTGTAAATTGTCCCCCTGTATGTGTGTGTAGGAGGGTTTTAGTGTGCGAGCATCGCTGGTCGGAGATCACTCGGTGGGCCAAAGGAAAGGGCACTGTTTCCGCTCTGTATCTCTCAACTAAAGTGAAAATGTATTGCGTACAGTTTTGGTCTCCAAATCTGAGGAAGGACATTATAGCCATAGAGGGAGTGCAGAGAAGGTTCACCAGACTGATTCCTGGGATGTCAGGACTTTCATATGAAGAAAGACTGGATAGACTTGGCTTATACTCGCTGGAATTTAGGAGATTGAGAGGGGATCTTATAGAAACGTACAAAATTCTTATGGGGTTGGACAGGCTAGATGCAGGAAGATTGTTCCCGATGTTGGGGAAGTCCAGGACAAGGGGTCACAGCTTAAGGATAAGGGGGAAATCCTTTAAGACCGAGATGAGGAAAAACTTTTTCACACAGAGAGTGGTGAATCTCTGGAACTCTCTGCCACAGAGGGTAGTTGAGGCCAGTTCATTGGCTATATTTAAGAGGGAGTTAGATGTGGCCCTTGTGGCTAAAGGGATCAGGGGGTATGGAGAGAAGGCAGGTACGGGATACTGAGTTGGATGATCAGCCATGATCATATTGAATGGCGGTGCAGGCTCGAAGGGCCGAATGGCCTACTGCTGCACCTATTTTCTATGTATCTATGTATCTATGTGTCCTGCATCTGTCCACTGTGGACTGCTTGATTGTAATCACATTGAGTCTCAACAAAAAAAGCTTTTCACTGTACCTCAGTACATGTGACAATAATAGATAAACTAAACTAAAACTAATAGACTGTTTTACATCTCCAAACAAAGATTTGAACATTTCTTTTTTAAAGGTCTTTTTCTACTATTTCTACTTTCTATTTTTTCTTTTCTTATATACACACTTGACGTTTTTCTATTTTCTACTATTTATTTTTCCTCTTTCTTTTCTCTATTTTTTTTTCTTCTTTCTTTTTTTTTCTTTTTTACCTCCTATTCAAAAACATAAAACTAGAGGTTGTACATAGAATGCATTACGTTATGACATAGTTGGCACCTAAAATTAGGTGCCACTGTATTGTTTTGTATTGTATTAACTTCTAATAAAATAAACAAAAAACAAAAAAATAAAACTAATAGACTGTAGCGGCACCAAACGTGGTGAATAAGGCCAGATGTCAGGCAGGTTCAAACAAGAGTTTATTTAGGTGTTACACGTTAGGTTGGTCCGCTAACTATATTATCATTGCTGCTGTAGCTGAGCGAGGTTGTTCTCTCGGGCTCAGCTACCTGTTGACTGCCAAGGTCTCGAGGTGAGATAACCTGAAGTAGCAGGACACTCCCCTCTAGCCCGTGACGTCATGTGGCAGCCCTCGTACCTAGTGACGAGGGTTCGACCATAAGTGGTCTGTGTATTAGCTGACGCCACAAAACCTTGTTTGAGAATGTGTTGATTTTTTTGTTACAAATATAAAGAAAGATAACAGCACTTCATATTCCGCTTAGGCAGCTAACAACCTGGCAGTTTGAACACTGAAGTCTCCAATTTTAGGCAACTAACCTACAAACAAACATCTTTCCCCTCTCTTCCATGTGTCCCTCCTGGATGCACACCCATTTTCCCATTCGCCTTCCTCCCGTCCCCTATATCTCATCCTCTGGCTTCATATTTCTGACTGATACTCCTCATTCAAATACAACAACAATGATTTGTGTTTAAATAATGGTTTTAATATTGAAAAATGCTTAATGGCCCTGTCCCACGGTACAAGTTCATTCCAAGAGCTCTCCCGAGTTTATTAAAAAATCAAACTCGTGGTAAGCACGGAGAATGAACGTAGCGGGTACGTCGGAGCTCGGGGATGTCTCTTACCGGCTCGTAACGCTAACGGCAGGTACTCGGGAAGACTCGCTAACGGCAGGTAAGCTCGGGAAGACTCGTGAAGATTTTTCAACACGTTGAAAAATGTCCACGAGAGCCCCGAGTACCGACGAGCGGCCATTACCGTAAATCTCCAAGTTCGAATCAGGGCAAACTTGGGGGAGCTCTTGGAATGAACTCGTACCGTGGGACAGGGCCATAAGACACAGCACTGGAGATTCTCACACTGAACCACATCACGAGGTTTTGAGGATATACATTAGATGCTTGGTTACAGAGGTAGATTTGAAGAAACATGTAAAGAATGATAAAAAAAAAAAAGGCAGAGAACTAATCCCATAAATTGGGCACTAAACATCTTCTGGAAGACCCATCAAATTATTACTTGGATGCCCAAGAAATTAGATGAGGGCTATCACAACATTTAAGAAACATTTGGACAGGTACTTGGATAGAACAGATTTAGAGGGATACGGGTCAAACACAGGCAGGTGGGACTAGTATAGATGGGGCATGTTGGACATCGTTGGAAAGTTGGGTCGAAGGGCCAGTTTCCACGCTGTCACAGTCACAGTGAAATTCATTGCTTTGCATGCCCAGGGTATGCAAAGAGTCGCTACCTAAAGGGCGCCGACAATGTTACAAAGTATCCCATGCCAATGTCATTTTGAGCTGATGTTTTCATTAGAAAATCATTAGTTTTCAGTTTTAGTTTTGGAGATACAGCAAGGAAACAGGCCCCTTCGGTCCACCGAGCCCAAGCCGATTATCGATCGCTTGCTCACACTAGTTCTGTGTGATCCCACTTTTCCATCCACTCCCGCATGCGGCAGCCACACCAACATGGACAAGCATGAAAGAGGCATCAAGGCTGCCTTAAAAACCATAAAGTAAATGCCTGGTGTGTCAGACACGCGAGAGACCGAGAGACAGAGGAAGATCATGCAGAAGATAGACACAAAGCGCTGGAGTAACTCAGCGGGTCAGGCAGCATCTCTGGAGAAAAGGAGTAGGTGACGTTTGGGTCGGAATGACAGAACAGTCTGAAGTTGGGTTCCGACCCAAAACGTCACCTATTCCTTTTCTCCAGAGATGCTGCCTGTCCCGCTGAGTTACTCCAGCGCTTCGTGTCTATCTTCGGTGTAAACCAGCATCTGCAGTTCCTTCCTACACAGGAATATCCTGCATTTTGTTTACCACTTGCATTGTACATTTGATCCGTGTGGACGACATGCAGGACAAAGCTTTCCCCAGCACACGTGACAATATTAAACATAAACCCAATTTATACATACTGAGGGGATCTCACGGTAGCATTATCCCGGCTAACTTTGTAAACCTTGAGGAAAAAGACAAATTTAACGTGTGGGAAAGAACTGCAGATGCTGGTTTAAACCGAAGATCGACACAAAAAAACGGAGTAACTCAGCGGTACAGGTGGCATCTCTGGAGAGAAGGAATGGTTGACGTTTCCTTTCTTCGAGACCCTTCGAGACCCTTCTTCAGACCCTAATGCAGTCTGAAGGGCCTCAACCCGAATATGTCACACATTCTGTCTCCAGAGATGCTGCCTGTCCTGCTGAGTTACTCCAGTTTTTCGTGTCTATCATTCTTTAAGGCAAATTTAATGATCAATTCTACATTTTCCTTGAATCTCATCCCCTTTGATGTATCGTTTTCACACCTTAGACTTCCTTATCTCTGTGTCTCCATCTCCCCTGACTCTTTGTCTGAAGAAGGGTCTTGAACCCGAAATGTCACCCACTCTGTCTCTCCATAACTGCTGCCTCACCTGCTGAGTTACTCCAGCATTTTGTGTCTATCTTCCAGCATCTGCAGTTCCTTCCTACACATTTAACATGTACAAGATATGCCATACGTTTTTGACTAAACAAAGTTATTACCATGAACCACTGCAGAATACTAGCAAGTTAGTGGTGTAAAAATATCAGTGTTTGCTTTTTATGAATTCTCCCCACATTACTGAAGAACTTTGTAAAGGAAAATGCAGTCTCAAAAATAAAACCTGGCCTATGAAAATAATCCATGACCTATAATGGAAAATGTATAATGATTCCAACATATACAGATCAGTAACATGCTCAGCCATACACAGTAAAACCCAATTTTATTTCAACCTATAATTAAAAAAACCAAGGGGCTCCAATTTAAAGAGATCAAAATTAAAATTAACAGTCTGAGTAATATTCTGAACAGGCCATGGTGTGGGAAGTAGCTAATAAACACTCGAGTGTGAGGTCGTTACACCGAGTGCTGGAGGAACTCAGCAGGTCAGGCAGCACCTTTAGAGAAACATAGAAACATAGCAAATAGGTACAGGAGTAGGCCATTCGGCCCTTCGAGCCTGCACTGCCATTCAATATGATCATGGCTGATCATCCAACTCAGTATCTTGTACCTGCTTTCTCTCCATACTCCCTGATTCCTTTAGCCACAAGGGCCACATCTAACTCCCTCTTAAATATAATAATAATAATAATAATAATAAATTTTATTTGTGGGCGCCTATACAAAAGTCTCATGGACACCTTACAGAATTTAACAAAGAACATATAATCGGAGTAAAATAAGTTATAAAGACATCACCAACACACAAATTAAAGACAGAATTGGATCCAAAGACAAAAAAAAAATCAGAAACACAATGTGAAGAGAGAGCAGCGGCAGCTAAACCGCGCCAGCGTCCACTCTCCCTTCCGACCGCCATCTTGGACACAAACTAACATAGACACTACACACAAAACAAATCATCCCCCCACAATGGACAACACTGTGGGGGAAGGCACAATGAAATATAGCCAATGAATTGGCCTCAACTACCTTCTGTGGCAGAGAATTCCAGAGATTCACCACTCTCTGTGTGAAAAATGTTTTCCTCATCTCGGTCCTAAAAGATTTCCCCCTTATCCTTAAACTGTGACCCCTTGTTCTGGACTTCCCCAAGAAATTGAATAGGTGTTTTGGGTCGAGGCCCTTCTTCAGACTAAGGGTCAGGGGAAAGGGAAACTAGATGTATGAAAAGGTTCAGTCCGGCACCGATGGTCAAGGAAAGGTGGAGCCCACAATGGTCCATTGTTGGCTGTGGAGGTGAAAACTTGGTCAAGTTCAGAGAGTCTGTTTACGGACAGGGTGGTGGGTGTGGTGAGAAATGAAGCAGGTATATCAACACGATTTGGTCTTTTAAAAAAAATTATTCTTCGTTTTTGTCTTCTTATTTTTTTTTAAAAAGTTTTTACTTATTCACTCTTTGACTACACTCTGTGGTAGTTTAGGGGTCCACACATTCACTATTTCCTTCACTTTCTCTCTTTCTTGCTCTTTCTCTCTTTTTCTATTTCATTTTTGTCAAAATTAAAATGGAAGATGTACAATAAATGTATTTTGTCATATGCCACGGTTTATAGTACTGTACACTAATAAAACATTTAATTTTAACACTAATTCTAATACAAATATTAATTAATTTTTTTTTTTTTTTAAGTTCAGTGAGTCTGAAGAAGAATCCGGACCCGAAACCCCACCCATCTTTTTTTCTCCAGGGATGTTGCCTGACCAGCTGAGTTATTCCAGCACTGTGTGTCTATCTTTGGTATAAACCAGCGTCTGCAGTTCTTTGTGTTAAAGAAGGAACTGCAGATGCTGGAAAATCGAAGGTACATAAAAATGCTGGAGAAACTCAGCGGGTGCAGCAGCATCTATGGAGCGAAGGAAATAGGCAACGTTTCGGGCCGAAACCCTTCTTCAGACTCAAGGAAATAGGCAACGTTTCGGGCCGAAACCCTTCTTCAGACTCAAGGAAATAGGCAACGTTTCGGGCCGAAACCCTTCTTCAGACTCAAGGAAATAGGCAACGTTTCGGGCCGAAACCCTTCTTCAGACTCAAGGAAATAGGCAACGTTTCGGGCCGAAACCCTTGGGGTTTCGGCCCGAAACGTTGCCTATTTCCTTCGCTCCATAGATGCTGCTGCTCCCGCTGAGTTTCTCCAGCATTTTTGTGTATCTGCAGTTCTTTGTTTCTCTACGACTTCGTTTCGCTTGTATTCGGTATAAGATTGAGTACTCATCCTGCAATTGTAAGAAAGCTCCTTAATTCACTAAATGTGTCAAAAACAAATGATTCATTATTGTCACAGACCATTCGATCAAACACAATGTGCCTGCATTATACTCAAACAGTCGCATAAATCGCCATATACATGTTCAATATTGTGACTGATGTCACAAGTTACGGCCATGATTAACACTCCGCATGTTATGAACAACCTCTGCAGGCATCACTGAATGTTCAATGTGAGATTTTCTTCTCCGTAAATTTATGTCAAGGGCATTTCATCACTAGAATGAAACAAATCTTAATTACTGACTTGGTAGTTGAGGCATGGAGCGAAGGAAATAGGCAACGTTTCGGGTTGAGACCCTTCTTCAGACTGATGTGAGGGGTGGGGGGGGGGGGGCGGGAAGAAGAAAGGAAGAGGCGGAGACTGTGGGCTGACGGAGAGCTGAGAAAGGGAGGAGATAGTAGGGACTACCTGAAATTAGAGAAGTCAATGTTCATACAGCATTTTTGTCTACCTTCGATTTTCCAGCATCTGCAGTTCCTTCTTAAACACGTAATAATTGACTTGGGTTCTTGAGACTTGGGTTCGATCCTGACTACTGGTGCTGCCTACTGGTATTGGAGGTGGTCTTGGAGCAGGGGATGCTCCTCAAACTGCGGAGCATCCTGGACAATACAGCTCACCCCCTCCATGACACACTGGTCAACCTGAGGAGCACCTTCAGCAACAGACTGGTCCCCACCAAGATGCAGCACAGAACGCCACAGGAGATCCTTCTTCCCTGTGGCTATCAAACTGTACAACTCCTCCCCCTTCTGTCATGGGGTAGACTGGCTCCCCTCCCCCCTCCCAAATCTTTGCACATCCCCAATCCTAGACTTTCCACTCGTCACTTTAATTTCATGTTTCATGTAGAGACAAGGACTTAAGACTTTTGCCTTCCATCACAGTGAGGAGGGCCTGGTGGATGTTAAATCTGTGTTTATTGTGTGTTTTGTTATTTTATTCTATGTTATGACTGCAAGGCACGAAATTTCGTTCAGACTGAAAAGACTGAATGACAATAAAGGATACTTGATACTTGATCTTGTTGTGTTTTATGACTGTTGGCAGATCAATTTCCCTCCAGGGATAAATAAAGTTCTATCGTATTGTATCGTATGGTCACAGCGCCAGAGACTTGTGTTCGATCCTGACTACGGGTGCCGTCTGTACGGAGTTTGTACGTTCTCCCCGTGACCGCATGGATTTCCCTCCTGGTGTTCATAAGTTCTTGTTCCGAAGTGATAGCAGCAGAATTGGGCCATTCAGCCCATCAAGTCTACTCCGCCATTCAATCTTGACTGTACTATCTTTCCCTCTTAAACCCCATTCTCCTGCCTTCTCCCCATAACCCCTGACACACGTACTAATCAAGAATCTAGCTATCTGTGCCTTTAAAAATATCCATTGACTTGGCCTCCACAGCCGTCATTCTTGTAAACCTCCTCTGGACCCTCTCCAATGCCAGCACATCCTTCCTCAGATATGGGGCCCAAAATTCCTCAAGGGCCTGTCCCACTTGGGCCGTCATTTCCGCGACAGGCCGGTAGTGACGGTCGCGCGACGGTCCCGCGAGAGTCGCGAACGTCATCATGCGCCGCACAGCCGTCTTTTGAAGGTGGACACAAACTGCAGGAGTAACTCAGTGGGACCGGCAGCATCTCTGGAGAGAAGGAATGGATGATGTTTCGGGTCGAGACCATTCTTCAGTCTGAAAGAAGGGTCTTGACCCGAAACGTCGCCCATTCCTTCTCTCCAGAGATGCTGCCGGTCCCGCTGAGTTACTCCAGCATTTTGTGCCTATCTTCAATTTTCTTGGCCCCGCTCTGGGAGTAGAAGTGAGGGCGGATCCGGATCCGCAACGGCCGTGAGCCCCAGGCCGAGTTCGACGATCGTTTGCCTGATTCTGCTGCTGTTGGAGGTGAGACGTTGCGCCGCGCCAGGATCTTGGGCCTGTCCCACCTTTGGCCGTCAGTTACACAACAGGCCGTTGGCGCACGAAGATTTCGTGCAGGACGAAGTCCACACTCCTCCACACCACCCCATGCGCCCGTCCCGCGCTACCCACACGCTAGCAAGTCGCGTAAATGGCGCGTGAAAGACAGCCAAGTGGGACAGGCCCTTCAAAATACTCCAAATGCAGTCTGACCAGCACCTTATAAAACCTCAGAATTACATCCCTCCAGGGCGCTCCGGTTTCCTCCCGCATTCCAAAAGACGTGCAGGTTTGTAGGTTAATTGGCTTCTGCAAATTGCCCCCTGGTGTGCAGGATAGAACTCATAATTATTGGTCGGCACGGACTCGGTTTGCCAAAGGACCCGTCTGTCAAAAACTAAACCAAACTAATGCATGTTGAACACAATGAAAAGGCATTAGACATCCTAGCTGGGTGTGAGAGGAGATTCACTGAACTGGCGGCAGGTAGGACGTGGAAAAGTGAAACTCTTTTTTCCCATTTTTGCATATCTTTCGTTTAATTTGCTGCCTCTTGACTTTTTAAACAGCAACCTGACTTTTTAACCAGCAAACTTAAACAGCAGTCGGCCCGAAACGTTGCCTATTTCCTTCGTTCCATAGATGCTGCTGCACCCGCTGAGTTTCTCCAGCACTTTTGTCTACCTTCGATTTTCCAGCATCTGCAGTTCCTTCTTAAACATAAAATGTATTAATATTTTATTGAACCAGGCTGAATGTGTTATAAATGTGACTATTTTGGATTCAACACACAGTTTCCATGGTACGCTACGGGTATTGTGCACAAGTCAGATGTGTTTTACTCCTTGGCCGTGTTCTACAGTGGTGGGGAGGGGAGGGAGAGCAGGTACGAATGACTGATGACTACATTCACTGGCTTCCCATTTCCCACCGGATCACCTACAAAATCCTGGTCCTCACCTACAAAGCCCTCAACAACCTGGCCCCCCCTTATCTCATTGACCTCCTCTCCCCCTACCAACCCTCACGGTCCCTCAGATCCACATCAGCTGGTCTCCTCTCCACTCCGAAATCAAACCTCTGCACTTTTGGAGGCAGAGCCTTCTCCAGGGCAGCTCCCAGGCTCTGGAATTCCCTCCCACAACCGGTCCGAAATTCTGAGTCCCTCACCATCTTCCAGTCCCGCCTCAAGACCCATCTCTTCACCTCTGCATACCCTTAGTCCCATGTTCCCCTCCCCTTTGTCTTACTGCTCTATTTTGTTTTGTTTATTCCTGACTCTCAATTGTAAAGCGACTTTGAGTCCTGAAAAGCGCTATATAAATAAATACTATTATTATTATTATTACATTCATGCCGCTGCCTGGTTTCATGCAGGTCTTGAAGACTTCATCACCTTTGCGGCCAATTTCCATCCTGTCTTTACTTTCACGTGATCCATCTCTGACTTTCCCATTTCTTCACCTCTCCACCTCCAGCCCAGAGGCAAGGGCTGACAACAGTGGGTGCGGCACGGTTAGCGCAGCGGGTAGAGCTGCTGCCTCACAGCGCCAGAGACCCAGGTTCGAACCTGACTGCGGGTGCTGTCTGTACGGAGTTTGTACGTCCTCCCGGATTTTCCATCTCCACGGATAATCGGTGGAGGACCTGTCAATGGTCATAAGCAGTCAATGGTCAGCATGGACTTGGTGGGCCCAATGGCCTGTCTCTGTGCTGAATTACTCTACAACTAAGTGGTTTGGTCACAAACCTTCATTGACAATCTTCTCCATTATGGCTGGCATAGATTTGTCACCAAATGCAACTTTATATGTGGGAGGTCACGGTGGCGCAGCGGTAGAGTTGCTGCCTTACAGCGAATGCAGCGCCGGAAACCGGAAACTACGGGTGCTGTCTGTACGGAGTTTGCACGTGACCTGCGTGGGTTTTCTCCGAGATCTTCGGTTTCCTCCCAGACTCCAAAGACGCCCAGGTTTGTAAGTTAATTGGCTTGGCAAATGTAAAAATTGCCCCTAGTGGGTGAAGGATAGTGTTAATGTGCGGGGATCGCTGGTCGGTGAGGATCCGGTGCAGACAACACTTCAACTCCCCCTCCCATTCCAAATCGGACCTTTCCGTCCTGGGCCTCCTCCATTGTCAGAGTGAGGCCCAGTGCAAATTGGAGGAACAGCACCTCATATTTCACTAGGGCAACTGACACCCCAGCGGTATGAACATTGACTTCTCTAACTCAAGTAACCCTTGCTTTCCCTCTCTCTCCATCCGTCCCCCTGCCCAGTTCTCCGACCAGACCTACTGTCTCCGACTAAATTTTATCTCTGTTTGCTTTGTTGTTACCTTCTCCCAGCTAACAATGACCTATTCTACATTTGCCTTGATCTCCATTCCCTTTGCCCCTGTTTTCACACCTCCACTTCCTTATCTATCTCCCTCCCCCCTGAAGAAAGGTCACCCATTCCTTCTCTCCAGAGATGCTGCCTGTCCCGCTGAGTTTCTCCAGCATTGTTGTCCACCTTCGGGATTATAGTAGCAATGTTACAAAATTTTGAGATTTTAAAAATAAAGTCTGCAATTTTTCCCATCAGATAAAGCATAAAAAGAACTTTAATTTGACACCTAATTCACTTTCATATCTTCTGTATTAAAGAAGTAATGGCCATTTTCATACTCGGAAATTAGCATCTTGTTCCCTATTGCTTTTCCATTGACTTAACACAAAAGCTGTGATCGAGGACAGTTAAAAGCCCATAACTTTCTTAAAAATTAAGATAACTGAAAGAAATTTTCAGTTATTATAGATTGAAGCATTCTGAAACAAATATGAAACAATCTTACTTAGAAGACATGAAAGTAAAGCATATAATTAGTTAGTTACCTAATTGTAGCTAATTACAAAATTCAATTACTAGATCTAAACATCTATCAATTTCTTAAGAATAGATTAACATTTTTAAATAACCTAAGTGTCCAAATAACATTCACACAATAATTCACAATACACCATAATTTTTAAATCTCATTTTCATGAATTTACAGGCCAAATGGAAGGAATTGAATGTTTAATACCTGTAAATTAATGGGCATTTAAATCATCTTGTGAGTGAGGATTTCTGGAATGCGATCTTTTGGAACGTTCATTTGCGGTGAATTTAACCCCGTATTGGCATGAAAAATACTGCCGTTAATTCGGGGAATAAAATCACCGTGTCGCATGAAAAAATGTGAATTAAAGGCTTCTTAAGAAGCACTTTTATACATTTAAAGAAACCACTTTCGTTTACCTGTCCCGTGTGTGAAATCCGTCCCCGTTATCGGCGTTGACGCTTCAGGAGCTGATTTTAAAATTACTCTAGCGCTGACATTGACGATTTAATAAAAAAAAAAAAATACACAAAAGGCCACTAGGAACGATTCTTCAGCCAACGCTTGTACTCCAACAAAATATTAACCAGGACAAGGGAGGAGAAACCCGCGTTTTAACCCCGCCCCCCCTTAAAGGCGCCAAAATCGCGCACACGGCCAGTGGCAGAATTACAGCGCGACTGAAGGTAAGTTTTGTAACATACCTAATTATAGGTTAAATGGTTTCAGTAAAAATTGTAAATTGTCCCTAGTGTGTGTAGGATAGTGTTAGAGTATGGCAGTGATCGCTGGTCAGCGCGGGCTTGATGGGCAAAAGGGTCTGTTTCCACGCTGTATCTGAAGTCTAAAGTAATGTCTAAAGTAAAATTCATCGTCTCATCATGAATTGAGGCAACGAAGACCTCCATTGGTCAGCATTCTCATTATTGTGAATAATCCTTGGAGCAAACTGAAAACCAATCATTCTGTCCGGTATCCAGCCACTTCGCAGCAAGTAACACCAAATATGTTGAAAGCTCAACGTTCGTACCACAAGGTTCCAACTTTATAGTACATTACAAATCAGGATATAAATCTGAGCTTGCGGGCATGGCGCTGGTGGTGACATGATTTATGTGGCATGAATATGCCACTTCTGTGCATTTCAATCTTCTGTGATTCTATTTCCACCAGTGTAATAAAGTCCCAATCATTCTTCCTGGGTTCCCTAATAGATAGTCCAGATTCCATGTGAGCTTCCAATTAATTACCACAAGATGACGTGGAGCTGAATGCATTACACCTGCCTTAATATATTTTCTAAATCTTTTGATTAGACTCAATTAATCATTAAATCACAGCAGTGAACACTATTTCTATGGGAAGAGGTGAGTAGATCTTCAAAAAAATTTCTCCAACAGGGGATGCTGACAAATGGGAAGAAGGGTCTCGACCCGAAACATCATCTATCCATGTGCAAGAAAGAAGTGCAGGTACTGGTTTACACCGCTTAAGAATAAGGCGTTTAGAATGGAGATGAGGAAACACTTTTTCACACAGAGAGTTGTGAGTCTGTGGAATTCTCTGTCTCAGAGGGCGTTGGAGGCCAGTTCTCTGGATACTTTCAAGAGAGAGCTAGATAGGGCTCTTGAAGATAGTGGAGTCAGGGGATATGGGGAGAAGGCAGGAACGGGGTACTGATTGGGGATGATCAGCCATGATCACATTGAATGGCGGTGCTGGCTTGAAGGGCCATATGGCCTATTCCTGCATCTATTGTTTATTGTCTAAGATAGACTCGAGATGCTGGAGTAACTCAGCGGGCCAGGCAGCATCTCTGGAGAACGTGGAACGCTAGAGAAGTCAGAAGATTTCTACTGTGTACATGGACATTTCCATCTCCACCTCTCAGTCGTTAAATGTGCCGATTCCTTCTCAAGTTAACACTCGTGCTCTAGCACACCTTAAAGGCCTGTCTCACGAGTCTGCGGTCATTGGCGGCGAAACGGGAAGAATCTGCCGCCATAGACCGCGCACTCATGAGAACGCACAATTCCGGGGCCGTGCGGCGGTGTTCCCAACACCGCACGGTGCTAAAATAAAACCTACACTGTTTAAAACTATATTCTTACCGCACAACCTCCACCAGTGATGCACGAGTGCGGCACGGCCGCCCGCACGGGCCGCCGCCAGTGTGGCTCGAGCGCCGTGCGTCAAACTTCCACTGCCACAGCCTCCGCCAGTGAGGCACGTGTGCGGCACGGCCGCAGGCACAGCCACCGCTACAGCGCCGCGATCAGGACGGCCGCCGCCACAGCCGCCGCTCGTGAGTCACGTGCGGCGGCCCGACGTCATCGCAGTCGGCCCGCCCTTTTTTTTACTTACCGCAAGCACGTGGGACCAGCCGTATTTGAATTACTCGGCCCCCGCGCAGCATCCGTGCGGCGCTCCCGTGGATAGGCTCGGCGCTCTCGCCGTTGCCGTGTGGTCCCCTCTACCGGCGACGCTGCGCTTCACCGCCGATGACCGCAAACAGGTAAGACAGAGCCTTTAGATTCAACTTGCTTCCATTGATAACCCTTCCACCTCTGAATCAGAGGATCCTAGATCCAAATCCAAAATCTTTCTTCTGAGTGGAAAAGGCAGTTAAGATGTAGAATCAACCACATAAAGGGAATAAAAACTCAACTAAAATTACATAGATGTGCAAGTTTGAAGGTTCATTGGCATCTGTCATTTGTCCCTAGTGTGTTGAATAGAACTAATGTTTGTGTGATCGATGGCCGGCGTGGACTCGGTGGGCCGAAGGGCCTGTTCCCACACTATCTCTTAACTAAACTAAAATTCTACAAAAACGTGCAGGTTTAAGTAAGTAAGTAAGTTTATTGGCCAAGTATTCACATACAAGGAATTTGCCTTGGTGCTCCACCCACAAGTAACAACATGACATACAGTGACAGTTACGAATGACTCATAAAACAATACACATTAATAATAATAAAACATTAATGATAAAACACCATTGATCAAGCATGTGAACCAACAAAATACCAGATCAAAGGGAAGTGATTCAAAGAGTTTGTGGCCAGGGTGAGAGGGGTCAGAGATGATCTTGCCCGCTCGCTTCCTGGCCCTTGCAGTGTACAGTTCACCAATGGAGGGAAGGTAGGTTAATTGGCATCTGAAAATTGTCTCTAGTGCATAGAATAGAACTAGTGTACAGGTGATCATTGGTCAGCACGGGTTCGGTGAGCGGAAGGTCCTGTTTCCACATTGCAGCTCCAAACTAAACTAAACTCAACTAAACTCATTCCTACAGCCCACATTACACAGCGGCTATAGAAGTTTTGCTGTCCAATTTGCATTCCAGAGCACAAATCTCCTGCGGACTGATATAAACTCGGATCGACAGTCAGAGCAATTCCTCTCCGAGTCAACCCCAGGCGTCTTCAAAATCAATTTAATTGAATCCGTCCCGTTTGCCATCCCAAGCCACTTCACCTCAGTGGCTCTGAAGCATCCATTCGAGAGGCAGAGAGGCATCACCCCTGGATTGCGAGCCCTGTGGGTCAACTTTGCTGGGGTAGACGGGGGGGGGGGAAAAGGCAAATGGCAAAGATAGGCAAATGGATGCGGCATGCTGAGTTGTCATTATAGCAATACAGACATCTGCCACTCGAGCAGCTCAGGCAGATCTCTCCAGTGTGGCGCATGCTGCTTTGAGACACCAGTTAGCAGTGTGGACCTTCACGTCAGTCTCTGAGGTTGCAACTGAACGTCCTTCGCAAGGGCGTCAATCATATTCAACAGTAAACATGGATCGCGGAAGGCAGATAAATAGCCAACTCCCAAAAGATCGACAGAGAGGCGAAATGAAATATACTTCCAGGTATATTACTGCCATGCACAACTGCAGATACACGACACAATTTAGTGATTTACCAGACATTTAAGAGTGAAATTTGACCAGTAAAATCATAAATCATCGATTCATCAATACAGGGCACTCTTTTCCATGCTCCTGTGGTTTTTGTCTAAGTCATGAACTTCTGCAGTGATTTTGCAGCTTCTCATAAACTTGAAGTACCGCCGTATAAAATAAAGTTATGTATTTCACAGGTTTACAAGGCTCTCTGTACAACCCGATAATATATGAGATGACCTACAGTAGCTCAAGCCATCGTTTTATTTGACCAAGCCAGCAGGTGAATTAGCTAATTTTCAGATTGTAGAGATTGTAGAGATCCGAAAGCCGTTGGAGAGGTCGCTGAGGGAGGAGCTACAACCGAGCGGTAGGACTTAAAAAGGAGCGCGGGGGCTTGTTCCTAACAGAGGTCCGAAAGCCGTTGGAGAGGTCGCTGAGGGAGGAGCTACAACCGAGCGGTAGGACTTAAAAAGGAGCGCGGGGGCTTGTTCCTAACAGAGGTCCGAAAGCCGTTGGAGAGGTCGCTGAGGGAGGAGCTACAACCGAGCGGTAGGACTTAAAAAGGAACCCAAATCGGCAACGTTCCACTTCAAAAACAAGTGGGTTTGAGGAAGCCGCTGATTGGTGGACGCAGATAAGAGGGAGCAGCTGATTGGGAGTCAGATCCCTGCTGCTTGTACTGTATTGTAGCAGTTTGTTTTGTATTCTATCAGTTTGTTTTATATTCTATCCAGGGTAAGGGGAGTATGACGGCCAGGGCAGTTTACTGTTCTGGATGTCAGATGTGGGAAGTCATGGAGTCAGATAGCCCTCCAGACGTCCACATCTGCGCCAGGTGTATCGAGATGGGGCTCCTAATGGACCGTATTAGGAACCTGGAGCAGCAGCTCGATGACCTCCGTCTGGTCAGGGAGAGCGAGGAAGTAATTGAGAGGAGTTACAGGGATGTGGTCACTCCAACACCACAGGAGGCAGGCAAGTGGATCACGGTTGGGAGAGGCAAGGGGCACAGGCAGGGACTAGAGAGTACCCCGGTGGCTGTACACCTTGACAATAAGTACTCCTGTTTGAGTACTGTTGGGGGGGACAGCCTACCTGGGGGTAGCGACAGCGGCCGGGCCTCCGGTATAGAGACCGGTCCTGTTGCTCAGAAGGGTAAGGAAAAGAAGAGGAGGGCAATATTAATAGGGGACTCTATAGTTAGGGGGTCAGACAGGCGATTCTGTGGACGCAGTCGGGAGACCCGGATGGTAGTTTGCCTCCCGGGTGTCAGGGTCTGTGATGTGTCCCAACGTGTCCAAGACATCCTGAAAGGGCAGGGAGAGGAGCCCGAGGTCGTGATACATATAGGTACCAATGACATAGGTAAAAAAGAGAAGAGGTCCTGAAAGGAGAATTTAGGGAGTTAGGAGGGGAGTTAAAGAGAAGGACAGCAAAGGTAACAATCTCGGATTACTGCCTGTACCACGCGACAGTGAGAGTAGGAATGGAGCGAGGTGGAGGATAAATGCGTGGCTGAAGGACTGGTGCAGAAGGCAGGGATTCAAATTTCTGGATCATTGGGACTTCTTTTGTGGAAGGGTTCGACCTGTACAAAAAGGATGGGTTGCACTTGAACCTGAGGGGGACTGATATCCTGGCGGGGAGATCTGCAAAGGCTACTGGGGAGACTTTAAACTAGAATGGTTGGGGGGAGGGACTCAAATAGAGAATGCTATTAGACAGTGTGTGAGGCAGGAGGCAGAGAAGGAAAGCACTCAGACCCAACATGTAGGGGTGAAAGAAGAAAACAATAATAAACAGAGAATAAGAGGTGGTGGGTTCTTAAATGGGTGAGCAGAGAAACAGAGGAGTGTAAAATGCGGGCGGAAGCAATAGGTAGCAAGGTGAAAGGTAAAAGTGGCAGGCAGACAAATTCAGGGCAAAAATCAAAAAGAGCCACTTTTCAACATAATTGTATAAGGGGTAAGAGCGTTGTAAAAACAAGCCTGAAGGCTTTGTGTCTCAATGCAAGGAGCATTCGTATAAGGTGGATGAGTTGAACGTGCAGATAGCAATTAATGATTATGATATAGTTGGGATCACGGAGACATGGCTCCAAGGTGACCAAGGCTGGGAGCTGAACATCCAGGGATATTCAATATTCAGGAGGGATAGAGAGAAAGGAAAAGGAGGTGGGGTAGCGTTGCTGGTTAGAGAGGAGATTAACGCAGTGGAAAGGAAGGACATTAGCTTGGAGGATGTGGAATCGGTATGGGTAGAGCTGCGAAACACTAAGGGGCAGAAAACGCTGGTGGGCGTTGTGTACAGGCCACCTAGCAGTAGTAGTGAAGTTGGGGATGGCATCAAACAGGAAATAGAAATGCGTGCAACAAAGGCAAAACAGTTATAATGGGTGACTTCAATCTACATATAGATTGGGTGAATCAAATTGGCAGGGGTGCTGAGGAAGAGGATTCTTGGAATGTATGAGGGATAGTTATCTAAACCAACATGTAGAGGAACCAACGAGAGAGCAGGCTATTCTAGACTGGGTATTGAGTAATGAGGAAGGGTTAGTTAGCAGACTTGTTGTGCGTGCCCCCTTGGGCAAGAGTGATCATAATATGGTTGAGTTCTTCATTAGGATGGAGAGTGACATTGTTAATTCAGAAACAACAGTTCTGAACTTAAAGAAAGGTAACTTTGAGGGTATGAGATGTGAATTGGCCAAGATTGACTGGCAATTAGTTCTAAAAGGGTTGACGGTAGATATGCAATGGAAGGCATTTAAAGACTGCATGGATGAACTACAAAAATTGTTCATCCCAGTTTGGCAAAAGAATAAATCAAGGAAGGTAGTGCATCCGTGGATAACAAGGGAAATCAGGGATAGTATCAAAGCAAAAGATGATGCGTACAAATTAGCTAGAAAAAGCAGCATACCAGAGGACTGGGAGAAATTCAGAGACCAGCAGAGGAGGACAAAGGGCTTAATTAGGAAAGGGAAAATAGATTATGAAAGGAAACTGGCAGGGAACATAAAAACTGACTGCAAAAGTTTTTATAGATATGTGAAGAGAAAGAGATTAGTTAAATCAAATGTAGGTCCCTTGCAGTCAGAAACAGGTGAATTGATCATGGGGAACAAGGATATGGCAGACCAATTGAATAACTACTTTGGTTCCGTCTTCACTAAGGAAGACATAAATAATCTGCCGGAAATAGCAGGGGGCCGCAGGTCAAAGGAGATGGAGGAACTGAGTGAAATCCAGGTTAGTCGGGAAGTGGTGTTGGGTAAATTGAATGGATTAAAGGCCGATAAATCACCAGGGCCAGATAGGCTGCATCCCAGAGTACTTAAGGAAGTAGCTCCAGAAATAGTGGATGCATTAGTGATAATTTTTCAAAACTCTTTAGATTCTGGAGTAGTTCCTGAGGATTGGAGGGTAGCAAACGTAACCCCACTTTTTAAGAAGGGAGGGAGAGAGAAAACGGGGAATTACAGACCAGTTAGTCTAACATCGGTAGTGGGGAAACTGCTAGAGTCAGTTATTAAAGATGGGATAGCAGCACATTTGGAAAGTGGTGAAATCATTGGACAAAGTCAGCATGGATTTACGAAAGGTAAATCGTGTCTGACGAATCTTATAGAATTTTTCGAGGATGTAACTAGTAGAGTGGATAGGGGAGAACCAGTGGATGTGTTGTATCTGGACTTTCAGAAGGCTTTCGACAAGGTACCACATAAGAGATTAGGATACAAACTTAAATCACACGGTATTGGGGGTTCAGTATTGATGTGGATAGAGAACTGGCTGGCAAACAGGAAGCAAAGAGTAGGAGTAAACGGGTCCTTTTCACAATGGCAGGCAGTGACTAGTGGGGTACCGCAAGGCTCAGTGCTGGGACCCAGCTATTTACAATTTATATTAATGATCTGGACGAGGGAATTGAAAGCAACATCTCCAAGTTTGCGGATGACACTAAGCTGGGGGGCAGTGTTAGCTGTGAGGAGGATGCTAGGAGACTGCAAGGTGACTTGGATAGGCTGGGTGAGTGGGCAAATGTTTGGCAGATGCAGTATAATGTGGATAAATGTGAGGTTATCCACTTTGGTAGCAAAAACGGGAAGGCAGACTATTATCTAAATGGTGGCCGATTAGGAAATGGGGAGATGCAGCGAGACCTGGGTGTCATGGTACACCAGTCATTGAAAGTAGGCATGCAGGTGCAGCAGGCAGTGAAGAAAGCGAATGGTATGTTGGCCTTCATAGCAAGAGGATTTGAGTATAGGAGCAGCGAGGTTCTACTGCAGTTGTACAGGGTCTTGGTGAGACCACACCTGGAGTATTGCGTACAGTTTTGGTCTCCAAATCTGAGGAAGGACATTATAGCCATAGAGGGAGTGCAGAGAAGGTTCACCAGACTGATTCCTGGGATGTCAGGACTTTCATATGAAGAAAGACTGGATAGACTTGGCTTATACTCGCTAGAATTTAGGAGATTGAGAGGGGATCTTATAGAAACGTACAAGATTCTTATGGGGTTGGACAGGCTAGATGCAGGAAGATTGTTCCCGATGTTGGGGAAGTCCAGGACAAGGGGTCACAGCTTAAGGATAAGGGGGAAATCCTTTAGGACCGAGATGAGGAAAACTTTTTCACACAGAGAGTGGTGAATCTCTGGAACTCTCTGCCACAGAGGGGTAGTTGAGGCCAGTTCATTGGCTATATTTAAGAAGGAATTAGATGTGGCCCTTGTGGCTAAAGGGATCAGGGGGTATGGAGAGAAGGCAGGTACGGGATACTGAGTTGGATGATCAGCCATGATCGTATTGAATGGCGGTGCAGGCTCGAAGGGCCGAATGGCCTACTCCTGCACCTATTTTCTATGTATCTATGTATCTATGAAACGTCAATAACTGGAGGCCCTGCAACAGCCTGGGGCTCGCCTGGATCGAGTGCTGCTCCAGAAGACCAAATGCACGGACTAGACTGGTCCAATGTCCACCATTTCGAACTTTTGAAAATGCTGCCAAAACCTGCAACTCTTGTGTGTGGTCTCAGCGGAGTATTTCTATGCACTCTGCGTTAACTGGGGATTGCGCTTAGGTTTAGTCCAGTTTAGTTTAGAGATGCAGCGCAGAAACAGGCCCTTCGGCCCACCAACGATCACCTGTTCACACAAGCTCTATCCTACACACACCAAGGGCAATTTACAATTTTACCAAAGGCAATTCACCTACAAACATGCACGTCTTTGGAGTGTTCCTGGCATTGTAAGGCAGCAACTCCACCACTGCATGAGAGTCCCGGGTTCGATCCTGACTACGGCTGCTGTCTGTACGGAGTTTGTACGTTCTCCCCGTGACCTGCGTGGGTTTTCTCCGGGTGCTCCGGTTTCCTCGCAACACTCCAAAGTGTGGAATTCTCTGCCTCAGAGGGCGGTGGAGGCAGGTTCTCTGGATGCTTTGAAGAGAGAGCTAGATAGGGCTCTTAAAAATAGCAGAGTCAGGGGATATGGGGAGAAGGCAGGAACAGGGTACTGATTGTGGATGATCAGCCATGATCACATTGAATGGTGGTGCTGGCTCGAAGGGCCAAATGGCCTACTCCTGCATCTATTGTTTATTGTCTCTTGACTTTGATTGTTTTCTCTGGAACGTCACAATTTGAGGAGAGACCGGATGGAAGTGTATAAAGTTATGAGAGGCCTAGATTGGGCTTATCAGTCAAACCCTTTTCCCAGGATGGAAATATCAAGCACTAGAGGACACAGCTTTAAGGTGCGAGAGGCAAAGTTGAAAGGAGATGTGTGGTGCAAATCTTTGAAACAGAAGGTGGTGGGTGCCTGGAACGGACTGCTGGGGGTGGTGGTCGACGCAGATACAACAGTGGCATTTAAGAGACGTTTGTATAGAGACATGGATATGCAGGGAATGGAGGGATATGGATGATGTGCAGGAAGTTAAGTTGGTCCTGGCATCATGTTCGGCACAGACATCGTGGGCTGAGGTGCCTGTTCTTGTACTGTACTGTTCTATATTCTATGAGGGGACGGGACCCAACGGGTCCCACTTGGTCTAGTTTTCTATAAAATCCAGCTGTTTTCTTTTTGTCAGTGGTTTATCTTTGACGTTTTATATTGCAGTGCAAAATTGTTGCATATATCAAGGGGGATACACTGAAAATGGATCGGCTTCTTAGTATTAAGCTGTGCTGGGCCATGTACAGTGTGTATTTCCTCTGCTTTGCACTAAGGATATGTCAAAACAATTCCAGAGAATCCACTGGACATATTTTTCTGCTGCCCTTCCTTGACAGTTCTCTGATATAATTTGACAAAGTACAGTGACTAATTTAATAAATGTGGTGATTCCGCTCTGGGCCCACAAACCCCCCCCCCCCCAAAAAAAATCATCTCAATTAAAATAAAAATTTAACAAATTGAGACATTTGAAAATTGAATAAATTGAACATTTGTCGAAACGGGTTCTTGAATTTGACGAACTTTATCAGCCAAGAGACAGGAACAAAAGTGCATACCACTACATTGAGTTGGATGGAAGGATTTTTATTTGGTGCTTTTTTTAACTTTGGTGGTAATTAGTTTTCTTGCGATGATTTGCTGGTCCTTGGCACATGAGGAAGGGAGCATTGGGCTACAAACAAAATACTAAAAATACCGACAAAGACACAACGTGCTGGAGTAACTCAGTGGGTCACGCAGCATTTCTGGAGATCATGAATAGGTGATGTTTCGGGTCGGGACCCTTCTTCCGCGACCCGACACGAAACGTCACCTATCCATGCTCTGAGGAGATGCTGCCTGACTTGCGGAGTAAAGGGCCTGTCCCACTTGGCCGTCTTTTGCGCCTCATTTACGCGTCATATGTAAAATAGGTTGATACGTCATGGGTGACGCACGCATTGCGCATGGTGAGGCATGGAATCGCATGCGGTGGCGCGCGGTATTGCGCGCCGCTCCAGGATTTCGTAGTGTAACGAAATCCTCGCGCGCCACCTGCGTGACGTATCGCATATGCACGCTGACGCATTTGCTACACACGCTGGCGTCCCGACGTCTCACGTGAATCGCGTGGTGACGCATGGTTACGTCACCGTGCGTAACCACACGTCGCCGCGCGCTGCAGGGTATTCTAATGACGTCACGCGCACCAGACGGCTGTGCTGACGCGTGATGTTGCGCATCACGACGTGTCGACCTAAATGAGGTGCAAATGACGGCCAAGTGGGACAGGCCCTTTAATGACCTTAATGTCTTTTTTTTGTAAACCAGCATCCATAGTCAGGATGGAACCCGGGTCCCTGGCATTGTAAGGCAGCAACTCCACCACTGCGTGAGAGTCCCGGGTTCGATCCTGACTACGGCTGCTGTCTGTACGGAGTTTGTACGTTCTCCCCGTGACCTGCGTGGGTTTTCTCCGGGTGCTCCGGTTTCCTCGCAACACTCCAAAGTGTGGAATTCTCTGCCTCAGAGGGCGGTGGAGGCAGGTTCTCTGGATGCTTTGAAGAGAGAGCTAGATAGGGCTCTAGATAGGGCTGTGAGAAAAAGTGTTTCCTCATCTCCGTTCTAAATGGCTAACTCCTTATTCCTAAACTGTGGCTCCTGGTTCTGGACTCCCCCAACATCGGGAACATGTTTCCTGCCTCTAGCGTGTCCAAACCCTTAACAATCTTATATGTTTCAATGAGATCTCCCTCTCATCCTTTTAAACTCCAGAGTGTACAAGCCCAGCTGCTCCATTCTCTCAGCATATGACAGTCCCGCCATCCCGGGAATTAACCTTGTAAACCTACGCTGCACTCCCTCATTAGCAAGAATGTCCTTCCTCAAATTAGGGGACCAAAACTGTACACAATACTCCAGGTGTGGTCTGTCCAACCTCTCCTCGTAGTTAACACCATCTAATCCAGGCATCAGTCTGCTGAACCTCCTCTGCGCCCTTTCCAAAGCCTCCACATCCGACCTGTGTTGGGGCAACCAGAACTGTCCTAAGTTCTTTTTTATTAGTTTAGGGATACAGCTCCGAAACAGGCCCTTTGGCCCACCGGGTCCACGCCGACCAGCGATCCCCGCACATTAGCATTATCCAACACAAACTGGTGTCAATTTTACAATCTACACCAAAGCCAATTAACCTACAAACCTGTACGTCCAAAGACGTGGGAGGAATCCGAAGATCACGGAGAAAATCCACACAGGTCACAGGTCAAAGAGGATTCTCCTAAACTTCTTCAGGTGCATGGCAGAGAGCATTCTGACTGGTTGCATCGTTGCCTGGTTCGGCAACTTGAACGTCCAGGAGCGAAAAAGACTACAAAAAGTTGTGACCACTGCCCAGTCCATCATCGGCTCTGACCTCCCCACCGTCGTAGTCGCTGCCTCAAAAAGGCAGCCAACATCATCAAGGACCCACACCATCCTGGCCACGCACTCATCTCACCACTGCCATCAGGAAGAAGGTACAGGAGCCTGAAGACTGTAACATCCAGGTTCAGGAACAGCTTCTTCCCTACAGCCATCAGGCTATTAAACACAACAACGAATAAGCTCTGATCTCTGAACTGCAAAAGACTATTATTATTGCACTATATTTGTTATTTATCGAACATTTATTTTTCTTTCTCTTCCCCCGTTATGTACAATGTTTACATATTCACATGTTCTGTTGTGCTGCAGCAAGTAAGAATTTCATTGTCCCATCCGGGACATATGACAATAAAAGACTCTTGACTTGAACGTACAGACAAGCACCCTTTGTCAGGATCGAACCCGTGTCTCTGGCACTGTAAGACAGTATCTCTACCGCTACGCCACCATGCTGCCCTGTATAATTTTGCTCAGAATGTGTGAGACACCAACATAAAAAACCTGGTCTTCGCCTGCATCACTCCCCTGCATTTTTCTGTCAACCAGTGAGTGACCAATGGTATAATCAAACAAGGTTGCTTATTTGCATTCCTCTCTTCAAATGGAAAATAAGTGAAAAATTACTATAATTACCATAATCTAATCATGTGCTGGGTACAGTTTATTAATCCAAAGTTTCTTTCAAGTGTATGATAGGCAAGCTTTGCTCTCTGATGATGTCCTCAAAATAGACTGCTTCTCAAGTTTATTTAATGCTTGCAACATATTTCACTTCCTGCAAGCTTTTGTCAGCCAACATCTGCCATTTACCTCATCTCCTAATTTGAATTGCGATTTCTGGACTAATGATGAATTGTATTGCAATCCTGATTCGAACAGTTTAATTCCATATATTTACCTTCTTTGCAATCATGCAGTTACCAGCAATCGATTAGAACTTTAAAGCTACAGATGAACATCTATTCAGTGCACATTAGGCCTTCCTTTTTTTAACCGAATTGCAGCTCTCACTTGAGTCAGAGGTTGCACCCGTAATTTCCTTGCATGCTTGAAAAGATTGAAAAGACTAGGCTTGTATTCACTGGAGTTTAGAAGGATGAGGGGGTTTCTTATAGAAACATATAAAATTATAAAAGGACTGGACAAGCTAGATGCAGGAAAAATGTTCCCAATGTTGGGCGAGTCCAGAAACAGGGGCCACAGTCCTAGAATAAAGGGGAGGTCATTTAAGACTGAGGTGAGAAAAAACCTTTTCACCCAGAGAGTTGTGAATTTATGGAATTCGCAACCACAGAGGGTAGTGGAGGCCAAGTCACTGGATGGATTTAAGAGAGAGTTAGATAGAGCTCTAGGGGCTAGTGGAGTCAAGGGATATGGGGAGAAGGCAGGCACGGGTTATTGATTGGGGACGATCAGCCATGATCACAATGAATGGCGGTGCTGGCTCGAAGGGCCGAATGGCCTCCTCCTGCACCTATTTTCTATGTTTCTATGTTTCTATGCCACGGTGATGCAGTGGTAGAGTTGCTGCCTTACAGCGCCAGAGACCCAGGTTCGATCCTGACCTCGGGTGCTGTCTGTACGGAGTTTGTATGATCTCCCCGTGACCTGCGTGGGTTTTCTTCAGGTGCTTAGTTTTGTTTAGAGATACAGCACGGAAACAGGCCCTTCGGTCCACCGGGTCCGCGCCGACCAGCGATCCCCGCACTTTAACACTGTCCTACACCCACTAGGGACAATTTTTACATTTACCAAGCCAATTAACTTACAAACCTGTACGTCTTTGGAATGTGGGAGGAAACCGAAGATCTCGGAGAAAACCCACGCAGGTCACGGGGAGAACGTACACACTCCGTACAGACAGCACCCGTAGTCGGGATCGAACCCGGGTCTACGGCGCTGCATTCACTGTAAGGCAGCAACTCTACCGCTGCACCACCGTGCTCTGGTTTCCACCCACATTCCAAAGACGTACAAGTTTGTCAGTCAATTGGCTTCGGTATAAATAGCAACATTGACCCTAGAGTGTAGATAGTGTCAGTGCACAGGGTAGGTATGTTACAATACTTACCTTCAGCGGCGCTGAAATTCTGCCACTGGCCGTGTGCGAGATTTTGGCGTCTTTGAGGGGGGGGGCGGGGTTAAAACGCGGGTTTCTCCTACCTTGTCCTGGGTTATATTTCGTTGGAGTGCAAGCTTTTGCTGAAGAATCGTTCCGACAGGCGTTCTGTGTATTTTTTATTTTTTATTCGTCCGACAATTTCAACACTGGAGTTATTTTAAAACCAGCTCCTAAAGCCGTCAACGCCGACAACGGGGACGGATTTCACGCACGGGACAGGTAAACGAAAGCTGTTTATTTTAAGTATAAAAGTGCTCCTTAAGATGCCTTTAATTCACATTTTAAGTTGCGAAACGGTGATTCTTTCCCCCGAACGAACCGGCAGTATTTTTCATGCCGATACGGGTTTAAATTCACCGCAAATGCAACGTTCCAAATTATCGCGTTCCAGAAAAACCCACTCGCAAGATGATTTAAATGGCCATTAATTTACAGGTATTAAACATTAGATTCCTTCAATTTGGCCCATACATCCATGACAATGAGATTTTAAAATTATGTTATATTGTGAATTCTTGTGTGAATGTTATTTGGACACTTAGGCTATTTAAAAATGTTAATCTATTCTTAAGAAATTGATAGATGTTTAGATCTAGTAATTGAATTTTGTAATTAGCTACAATTAGGTAACTAACTAATTATATGCTTTAATTTCATGTCATCTAAGTAAGATTGTTTCATATTTGTTTCAGAATGCTTCAATCTATAATAACTGAAAATTTCTTTCAGTTCTCTTAATTTTTAAGAAAGTTATGGGCTTTTGACTGTCCTGGATCACAGCTTTTGTGTTAAGTCAATGGAAAAGCAATAGGGAACAAGATGCTAATTTCCAAGTATGAAAATGGCCATAACTTTTTTAATACTGAAGATATGAAAGTGAATTAGGTGTCAAATTAAACTTCTTTGTATGCTTTATCTGATGGGATACATTGCAGACTTGATTTTTGAAATCTCAAAATTTTGTAACATTGCTACATAGAGTGATCGCTGGGCAGCACTGACTCGGTGGGCCGAACTGCTTCCGCACTGTGTCTCTAAAGTCATCATGATTGCCGGACTTGAGATGTGGCTCTGTTGGTCAAGTTTGGCTTCGCTATTGACAGAGTGCCTCGTGTGGGAGTGACGTAAATCTCCGCTTTACAAATATCCATTGACTTGGCCTCCACAGCCGTCTGTGGCAATGAACAACAAGGCACTGAGAGCTCTGCTGGAATTAGACACGATTGTGATTTAGATAGTCATTGCAAGTTCTTTGAAGTATGCATTTTGACATTGAGTGAGTATCACTGACACCCTCTCCTCACGTGAATGAACATCAGGTTAATGGATTACAGCACACAGCCCAGAAATTGCACTGAACTGCAAAAATAAATGCTTGGCTTTGATACGGAAAAGCAACACGAGATGAACCAATTTCACGAAATTACCATTTCAGTTTTTCCAAAATAACAAATAATATTAGAATTGTGTGTGTGTGTGTGTGTGTGTGTGTGTGTGTGTGCGCGTGCGCGTGCGCGTGTGCGTGTGCGTGTGTGTGTGTGTGTGTGTGTGTGTGTAGGGCTGCCAACATTGGGTGAGAGTTGAGAGTGAGAAATTGCAAAGGAGCGTAGCGACTGAGGGGGGGAGGGTGTGGGAGGGGGGTGTCCCCCCTGCCACGGTAGGGAGCTTTTGCATTTTTCAGCATGAAATTGTGCAATACTGTAGCATGTCTTTTAACTTACACTTGAATGCAACATTTATGCTTCAAATTGGATTAGCTATGAATAAGATTAGGCTAAATTACATTCCTAATTACATTCCACAGTAGAGCCAGGCTCTGATCAACAGGTGCAGCACATGAATGACCTTAGTATATTCATGTACGGAAATCAGATTATAATTCATGCTGTTATGCATATATATAGAGAAACAAAAACATAGAAACAAGAGGAGTCAGACTTCCATCACTGTTCTGCACAAATAAATCAATCAACCTTACCCTTCGACTATAGAGACAAGATGAAAATAATGCCACATATTCAACCGTATATGGTTCAATGAAATTAAGATATATATGTAATACATATATATAGAAACAGGCCCTTCGGCCCACCAAGTCCACACCGACCAGCAATCTACCTACCATACACCAGTTGTATCCTACACGCCAGGAACAATTTACAGAAGCCAATTAACCTACAAACCTACACTTCTTTTGGATGTGGGGGAAACCGGAATATCCAGAGAAAACCCATGTGGTCATAAGGGGAATGTACGAATACTGTACAGACAGCACCCGTAGTCAGGAACAAATCTTGGTCTGTAGTGCTGTAAGGCAGCAACTCTACCGCTGCGCCACCGTGCCACCCCATTCAATTATTTTTTCTGTAATATATTTATTATGGTGTCACGTCAATAAAGAAGAACAGATGATTCTGATTTCTGCCCTTAGTTGGATAACACACATCTCCAGTCATTGTGTGTTATGGCTGGTTTTCAACCTCTTCAGTCTGAAGGTCTCGAACTGAAACATCACCTATTCTTTCTCTCCAGAGATTCTGCCTGTCCTGCTGAGTTATTCCAGGTTTATGTGTCTATCTTCAGTTTAAACCACCATCTGGTTCCCTCCTACACTCTTTGTTAAGCGAAACAGGTCCTATTCTCATAATATTATTCACCTCAACTAAGTCTTTTCTTCACCTCCGTTGCTGCAGAGAATACAATCCCAGTTATCAAATCTTTCTTCAAAGTGAAACAAATATTCCAGCCCTGCCAATATGTTCATAAATCGCCCCTGGATCCTCTCCAGAGCAATTGCACCCTTTCTACAATGTGTCATAGTCTTACAGCATGGAAACAGGCCCTTCATCCCAACTTGTCCATGCAGATCAAGATGCCCCATCTAAACTAGTCCCATTTATCCGCATTTGGCCCATATCCCTTTAAACCTTGTGTGTGTCAGTGTGTGTGTGTAAGGGTGTGTGTCAGTGTGTGTGTCAGTGTGTGTGTGTAAGGGTGTGTGTTAGGTTGTGTGTGAGAGTGTGTGTCAGTGAAGCGGCGACAACACCCGGAGTGAGCGGAGACTTGGCGATGTCCGGGAAGCGTTTCCATCTCCCCCCGCCACCCCTCCCCCCCCCGCCCCGGAATGCGGGCCGACCCAAGTGCTCTGTGTCCAGCTTGGGTCTGGGGGCGGTGAGGGTCAGTGACCCGGGGGTCCGGGGGAGGTGAGGGTCAGTGACCCGGGGGTCGGACATCGAAGCGGAGCCTTAGCCCGAGATTCATCCCCGCGGCTCCGGAGGTGGCACCGACGCCCCCACTCACCCGGTCCACTCCTGGCTCCGGGCCGGGGTTAAATCCATGGGATGTGGACAAAGCAGCCGACGGACACAGAACAGCTGGAGGTGAGGGTAGGGGGGTGGGAGCAGTGCCTCGGGGGGGGGGTGTGCTGGGACCACCGTCGTGCCTCACTTATCACTCCATCTGCACGGGAATGTGAATGCGGGTGAGGCAGCTTCTATGGAGCGGTGGACAAAAATGCTGGAGAAATGCTTGAGTCTGAAGGAGGGTCAAACTCAGACATAGATGCTGCCTCACCCGCTGAGTTTCTCCAGCATTTTTGTCTACATTGCCATTTTAAATAGTGTGCGATGGGCGTAAGTGAATCAAATTGCTCGTTCTTTACGGTAAACCCACCGACAGAAAACTATTCTCATTGGTGAGTGTGGAGGAGGGCCACTTTATCTATTTATTTATATATTTTAAACAATTAATTTTTTTAGCCTGAGAACTTCTGTCATCAGCGTGAGAGCGTGAGAATTTCATGAAATGCGTGAGTCTCACGCTTAATGCGTGAGAGTTGGCAGCCCTGATGTGTGTGTGTGTGTGTGTGTGTGTGTGTGTGTGTGTGTGTGTGTGTGTGTGTGTGTGTGTGTGTGTGTGTGTGTGTGTGTCTGTGTGTGTGTGTGTGTGTCTGTGTGTGTGTGTGTGTGTGTGTGTGTGTGTGTGTGTGTGTGTGTGTGTGTGTGTGTGTGTGTGTGTGTGTGTGTGTGTGTGTTTTGAGGAGTTATCTGTCTGACACCTATTTTAGTTTAATTCAGTTAATTGTCACGTATATCGAGGTACAGTGTTTTGTTTAGTTTAAAGATACAGCCCTTCGGCCCACCAATTCCACGCTGACCAGCGATCCCCGCACACTAACACTATCCTCCACACACGAGGGACCATTTACAATTTTACCAAGCCAATTAACCTACAAACCTGTACATCTTTGGAGTGTGGGAGGAAACCTGAGCTCTCCTACAAAACCCATGCGGTCACGGGGAGAACGTACAAACTCCGTACGGACAGTACCCGTAGTCAGGATCGAACCCGTGTCTCTGGCGCTATGAGGCAGCAACTCTGTGGCACCAGAGGGAAAAGCTTTAGTTGCGTGCTAACCAGTCAACGAAGAGGAGATACATGATTACAATCGAGCCATCCAGTGTACAGTTATATGATAAAGGGAATAATGTATATAGCATTTAGTGCAGGAAGGTCCAGATCTAAGGACTTAGATCTTCGACCGCCGGCCTACGGCCTACACCATCTTGAAGCCGCGGTCTCCGGTAGGGAAGCACCGATTCGGGACTTAGCTTCCCTGCACATCAGGCCGCCCGCAGCGGCGACTGCGGAGGTTTGTGGTCCCGACCACAGTGTAAAATGGAGGAGGACTGACTAAACTTTGTGCCTTCCACCACAGTGATGAATTGTGTGGTGGATGTTTGTGTTACATTTTTATTGTGTATTGTGTGTTCTTTTTTATTGTA
Source organism: Malacoraja senta (assembly GCA_038087875.1). Taxonomy (NCBI): domain Eukaryota; kingdom Metazoa; phylum Chordata; class Chondrichthyes; order Rajiformes; family Rajidae; genus Malacoraja; species Malacoraja senta. The sequence goes on from CM075979.1 coordinate 4,954,301, forward strand.
CCGCTGCTGGCAAGTTCATTTCACTGCACTTCATTGTGTATGTGTCGAATAAATCTGACTATTGACGGTAAAATCCCATCAAAGAAAGTCCGAGGGTCTCCAAAGAGGTAGATAGTACCTTAGGACCGCTCTCTAGTTGTTGGTAGGATGGCTCTGGTAACAGCTGGGAAGAAACTGTCCCCGAATCTGGAGGTGCTCACACTTCTACACCTACCTATTGCAAAGGGCCTTGACCCGAAACATCGCCCGTTCCTTCCCAGCAGAGAGGTTGCCTGTTGGGCTGAGCTACTCCAGCATTTTGTGTCTATCTTGTATTGCTGTTAATCTGGACCAAGGTGTAATGACGGGAGATTTCTTTGTGCAGCGAAGGTGCTTGGTCGACTGCCCGTATTCTGCCTGGTATCATGATACAACACTGTGCAGTAATGGGAGTAAAAGCTGTCACAGAAAGAATGATACCCACAACTTTTTTTAACGGCTGATATTTTAAAAATGCCGATTTCTTTGAACCTCAAAACGGTGAACTCAAACGTCGAGTTATTTTAGTTGAAGAATGAACTGAAGCCGACAGTGGGAAATTAAATGCGGTACTTCTGGGCATCTGTCAAGGTTGACACTTGTTCCTGTCCGTGTGTTTAACAGACAAAGCTTTTGATGGCACCGATTTATGTCATTTTAAAATAGTACATTGTCTCCTTTTATATTGAGACTTCTACTTCTCCAATTATACGCTGCAGCGCCACATAGAAAGATGCCAGCACCGCCATGCATTGTGATCATGGCTGATCATCCACAATCAGTAGACCCCTGCCTGCCTTCGCCCCATATCCCTTGATTCCCCAAGCCTCTAGAGCCCTATCTAACTCTCTTTTAAATTCATCCAGTGACTTGGCCTCCACTGCCCTCTGTGGCAGGGAATTCCACAAATTCACGACTCTCTGGGTGAAAAAGTTTCTTCTCATCTCAGTTTTAAATGGCCTCCCCTTTATTCTTAAATTGTGGCCGCTGGTTTTGGACTCTCCCAACATTGGGAACATTTTTCCTGCATCTAGCTTGTCCAGTCCTTTTATAATTGTATACGTTTCTATAAGATGTCCTCTCATCCTTCTAAATTCCAGTGAGTACAAGCCCAGTATTTCCAATCTTTCCTCATATGACAGTCCTGCCATCCCAGGGATTAACCTTGTGAACCCACGCTGCACTGCCTCAATAGCAAGGATGTCCTTCCTCAAATTAGGAGACCAAAACTGCACACAATACTCCAGATATGGTCTCACCAAGGCCCTATACAACTGCAGAAGAACCTCTTTACTCCTATACTGAAATCCTCTCGTTATGAAGGCCAACTGCCATTAGCGTTCTTCACTGCCTGCTGTATCTGCATGTTTACTTTCAGGCTAAGCATCTTCAATAGCCCAGGAGACAGAGTTTCTTTCTCTCGAACCTCTACAGGTGCACAGGAGAGAGCATGCTGACCAGTTGCATCGTGGCTTGGTTCGGTAACTTGAACGTCCAGGAGCGGAAAAGATTGCAGAAAGTTGTGACCACTGCCCAGTCCATCATCGGCTCTGACCTCCCCACCATCGAAGGGATCTATCGCAGTCGCTGCCTCAAAAAGGCTGCCAACATCATCAAAGACCCACACCATCCTGGCCACACACTCATCTCTCTGCTGCCATCAGGAAGAAGGTACAGGAGCCTGAAATCTGGAACATCCAGGTTCAGGAACAGCTCCTTCCCCACAGCCATCAGGCTATTAAACTCGCCATCAAACAAACTCTGAACAATAACAGCCTATTACACAATCTGTTTATTTATTGTGTATATATATGGTCTATGTTATGTAGACACACAGAACTTTTATCTCCTGTTCCGTATTATGTTTACATATTCTGTTGTGCTGCAGCAAGCAAGAATTTCATTGTCCGATCTGGGACACACGACAATAAAACTCTCTTGACTCGTGACCCAGCTTCGGTTTATGCACGAGTTATCTTAGTAGCCTAAACTCTCTGACATTATTCATGCAACTTTAGTTTAAGCTTTTAGATTTAAAGATGCAGCATGGATAGAAGCCCTTTGGCCCACCGAGTCCACGCCAACCATCGATCACCCGCTCACACTAGTTCTATTTTTATCCACTTTCTCATCCGCTCTCTACAAATCGGGCCAATCTGTAGAGGGCTAATTAACCTACAAACCCGCACGTCTTTGGGATGTGGGAGGAAACCGGAGCACCCGGGGAAAACCCAAGGGTGAACGTGCAAACTCCATACAGACAGCGTCCGAGGTCAGGATCGAACCCACGTCTCTGGCGCTGAGAGGTGGCAGCTCTACCCGCTGGGTCACCCTCATTCTAGATCCTTATTCTGCCTATCCAAGAGGAATTCTCTCCCCTCTCATGGAAACATATAAGATTATTAAGGGTTTGGACACGCTGGAGGCAGGAAACATGTTCCCGATGTTGGGGGAATCCAGAACCAGGGGCCACAGTTTAAGAATAAGGGGTAAGCCATTTAGAACGGAGACGAGGAAACACTTTTTCACACAGAGAGTTGTGAGTCTGTGGAATTCTCTGCCTCAGAGGGCGGTGAAGGCCAGTTCTCTGGATACTTTCAAGAGAGAGCTAGATAGGGCTCTTAAAGATAGCGGAGTCAGGGGATATGGGGAGAAGGCAGGAACGGGGTACTGATTGGGGATGATCAGCCATGATCACAGTGAATGGCGGTGCTGGGTCGAAGGGCCGAATGGCCTACTCCTGTACCTATTGTCGATTGTATCTTGGTAACATTGTATGCAAAGCAAAGTATTTCACTGGACTAATAAAGTATCAATCAATCAATCCTTTTCTTCACATTAAGACTGTTCCATAGTACGCAGGAGAATATAAACCTCATCTATGCAACCTGTATTCCTAAATCGACCCTTTATGTCTCGTCATTATTCCATTGACTCTTTGCTCCAGTCCTGGAGTTTCCTTTGCAGGTACAGAAACAACTTTGTCGCCACTTTGGAGTTGAAACACTATCCTCGTAGCTCTCTCACTCTTCCTGCTCTGCTCCAGTGCAGCAGAAATGCATGTCATAGAGTCATTGAATGATACTGTGTGGAAACAGGCCCTTTGGCCCAACTTGCCCACACCGGCCAACATAGTCCCAGCTACACTAGTCCCACCTGCCTGCGTTTGGTTCCTATCCCTCCAAACCTGTCCTATCCATGTACCTGTCTAACTGCTTCTTAAACGTTGGGATAGTCCCAGCCTCAACTACCTCCTCTGGCTGCTTGCTCCATACACCCACCACCAGTTGTGTGAAAATGTTACCCCTCAGATTCCTATTAAATATTTTTCCCTTCACCTTAAACCTGTTTCCTCTGGTCCTCGATTCACCTAGTCTGGGCAATCATTGTCCTTCCACAAATTTGGCTCTGGCTGCTTCTTCAAAGGTTGCATCTTCCCTGTAAATTACCAAGGCATTATATTGGTTTGAGAGTGATGTGGCTAAAGTAATCTGGCTTGAGGTGAAACACCCATCTGTGACTCCAGTACCTCAGAGGCAATGTGGTCATAACTTTTCTTTGGACTTCATACATCGTGGAAAGAGGCCCTTCGGCCCACCAGATCCACGCCAACCAGCGATCACCCCGTACACCAACACCATTCTACACACCAGGAACAATTTACAATTTTACAGAATCCAATTAACCTACAAAACCTACATGTCTTTGGAATGCGGGAGGAAACCGGAGCGCCCGGAGAAAACCCACTTGGTCACGAAGAGAACGTACAAACTCCCTACAGACATCACCTGTAGTCAGGATCGAACCCGGGTCTCTGGCGCTGTGAGGCAGCAGCTCTACCGCTGGGCCACCGCGATGCCCTCCACTTTATTCAACTGCAGCACAACTTTGTATTTCTTTAAAGAACTGCCTTGCGGTTTTCACAAATCCCAGCACAGAGGAGAACTAAAATTAAACGTTCCCTTCGGGGAATACTGTGCATTTGTCATAAATTGAAGCCCTATTCTCCGAACCGTTAATAATAAGGAATGTTAATATGTAACATTTGTATGGCATTGAAAAGACAAAAGCCATTGGCTTAAGGCAATCAGGAGGAAGGGCAGATGTACCCTGCCAGAGAGAAGTGCAGTTCCAATCTTGCCACGGATTAGTTCCACCAGGAATTTTCTATGTGTTTTGTCTATTGTCTATTGTTTTGTCAAGAAAGTGATGACAATAGACAATAGGTGCAGGAGTAGGCCATTCAACCCTTCGAGCCAGCACTGCCATTCATTGTGATCATGGCTGATCATCCACAATCAGTACCCCCTTCCTGCCTTCTCCCCATACCCCTCCCCATACTGCTATCTTTAAGAGCTCCATCTAACTCTCTCTTGAAAGCATCCAGAGAATTGGCCTCCGCTGCCTTCTGAGGCAGAGAATCCCACAGATTCACAACTCTCTGGGTGAAAACGTTTTTCCTCATCTCCGTTCGAAATGGCCTACCCTTTATTCTTAAACGGTGGCCCCTGGTTCTGGGCTCCCCCAACATCGGGAACATGTTTCCTGTCTCTAGCGTGTCCAATCCCTCAATAATCTTATATGTTTCAATAAAATCCCCTCTCATCCTAAATTCCAGTGTATACAAGCCCAGTCGCTCCATTCTTTCAACATATGACAGTTCCGCCATCCCGGGAATGTTGCAGGAGGCAAACAAGCCCTTCGGTCCACCAAGCCTGCACCGACTATCCATCATGTACTTACAGGACGTAGATGGAAGGTGAGAAGGGAAAGATTTAATAGGAACCTGTGGGGTAACTTCACTCAGAGGGCGATGGGTATATGGAGCGAGCTGCCAGAGGAGGTAGTTCAGGCAGAACTTTGTATTTCTTGAAATAATCCTTTACAATAACAACATTAAAAAACATAAAAGACACTTGGACGGCTCCATGGACAGTAACGTTTTAGAGGGATATGGACCAGATCTGAAGAATGGCCTCGATCCGAAACATCAGCCATTCCTTCTATCCAGAGATACTGCCAGTCCCGCTGAGTTAGTCCAGAATTTTGTGTCTATCCATGTGTAAATGGGACTAGACTGGATGAGTTGGAGCTCAGGTCCATGTTTCCGTGCTTAATGACTCTATGACTCTAATCCTACGACAACCCCCTTGTTCTATACTGCTCACGTTCCCTTCTATCCGCTTGCTAGGTTAGGAAACAAAGACTTACATTTGCATAGCACCTTGCGCATCCCTTTCAGAGCATCCCAACGAGCTTTGCAGCTGACGAGGCATTTGTGAAGACACAAGAAACTGCAGACGCTAGAATCTGGAGCAAAACGCAAAGCGCTGGAGGAACTGGATGGGTCAGGCAGCATCTGTGGAGGGAGATGGAGGGGCGATGTTTGGGGTCTGGACTCGTTCATCAGCCTGAAGTGTTCTGAGTTTCTGGCAGTGAGTTTCCACAGACCCACTATACACTAGTGATCTCCTGGGGGACTGGTTCGACAGGCCCCATGGCCGGAGCCTGCCTCGACGAAGCAGAGGGGTCAGGAATGGACCCGGCGGCAGTCGTCGAGGCGGTCAGGGTCAGCGGTCGTTGAGGGCGGCGACGCTGCGCTGTCTGCGCAGAGTTTGCACGTTCTCCCCATGACCGCGTGGGTTTTCTCGGGGAGTTCAGGTTTCCTCCCACACTCCAAAGACATACAAGTTTGTAGGTTAATTGGCTTGGTAAAATTGTAAATTGTCCCTAGTGTGTGCAGGGTAGTGTTGGTGGGCGGGGATCGCTGGTCGACGTGGACTTGGTGGGACAAAGGCCTGTATCTTTAAACTAAACTAAACACTGTACCATGATACACATGACAATTAACTAAATTAAACAAAAATAGGTGTCAGCCAGTATCTAATATAACTCAATATATATCTAAAAATAGGTGTCAGCCATGATCATATTGAATGGCGGTGCAGGCTCGAAGGGCCGAATGGCCTACTCCTGCACCTATTTTCTATGTATCTATGTAACTCCTCAAAACACACACACTCACACACACACACACACACTCACACACACACACACACACACACTCACACACACACACACACACACACACACACACTCACACACACACACACACACACACACTCACACACACACACACACACTCACACACGCACACACACACACACACTCACACACACACTCACACACACACACACACACACTCACACACACACACACACACACACACTCACACACACACACACACACTCACACACGCACACACACACACACACTCACACACACACTCACGCACACTCACGCTCACACACGCGCACTCACACGCACTCGCACACACTCGCGCACACACACAATTGTAATGTTATTTGTAATTTTGCAAAAAACTGAAATGGCAATTTTGTGAAATTGGTCCATTTCGAGTTGCTTTTCAGTATCAAAGCCAAGCAACCATACAAGAGATTTTCTCTGATCACAGTTTTGTACTTTCCAGTGCAAAAGTAAATTACCTTTCCTTCAATTCCATTTTCAAAGGAGCGAGTGCATTAGGTTAACGTTTTCCCTCAGAAGCTATTGCATCAGCCATTGTAAACACGAACCAGGACAGATTTTTTAAACCCATCAATTTTCTCCCATCGAGCTTCATATAATGGCGCTAACACCTCAACACATCGGGCACGGCGATGTTGCGCAGTATTCTCGTTGTACATTCAAACATGGAACAGTCACGGTGGCCGACCCAACATGGCTGCACCAACCATCATGCCAATCTATCTCATCCTACCTGCCTGTAAACGGTCCGCATGCCTCTACTCCCTGGCTGCTCCTGTGTCCGTCTAAAGACCTCTTGCATGGTGCAAACACATCTACTGCTGTTCAGTTTAGTTTATTGTCATGTGTACCGAGGTACAGTGAAAGGCTTTTGTTGCGTGCTAACCAGTCAGCGGAAAGACGGTACATGATTACAAACCACAATCCACAGTGGTCAGATACATGATAAGGGAATAACGTTTAGTGCAAGGTAAAGCCAGCAAAGTCCGATCAAAGATAGTCCGAGGGTCACCAATGAGATAGATCGTAGTTCTGGACCGCTCTCTGGTTGTGGTAGGATGGTTCAGTTGCCGGATAACAGCTGGGAAGAAACTGTCCCTGAATCTGGAGGTGTGCGTTTTCACTCTTCTATACCTGTTGCCCGATGGGAGAATGGAGAAGTGGGAGTGGCCGGGGTGCGACTCGTCCTTGATTATGCTGCTGGCCTTGCCGTGGATGGAGTCAATGGAAGGGGCATCTAATTTGTCCCATCTGCCTGTAAATGGTTTGTATGCCTCTGTTCCTATGTCTGTCTAAATACCTCTAGTCAGGATCAAACATGGGTCTCTGGTGCTGTAAGGCAGCAACTCTACCGCTACGCCACCGTTTCACAGTTTTAAATGTTAGCAACAATTAAAAATACATTCGGACAGTTACACGGATAGGACAGGTTTAGAGGGATATGGGCCAAATGCGGGCAGGTGGGACTAGTGTAGACGGGGCATGTGGGTTGACGTGGGCAAGTTGGGCCGAAGGGCCTGTTTTCCCGCTGTAGGACTCTATAACAGCTCGATGGGACAATTCACTCTGCCAGTTGCCATGAAAAGACAAATGGGAAGAAGGATTTGTTGGAAAAAGTTGTTGGAATGAGTTACTGGAAAAATGATTGTGTGTTGGACTGGTGAGCCCAGTCCGAACACTTGCAAATCAAGGGGTCAAAAAAAACCACGGGCACTCTTATTTCAGGAAGCATCTTCTCATCAAGACAAACGTGGATTTGTGCAGAATTATCTGTGGATCTAAGACTATCATAGAATATTTCACACTTCATAACACTTCAGAAGCAGAATTAAGCCATTCTGCCCATCGAGTCTACTCCGCCATTCAATCATAGCTGATCTATCTCTCCCTCCTGACCCCATTCTCCTGCCTTCTCCCCATAATCCCTGACATCTGTAGTAATCACGAATCTATCTGTCTCTGCCATTGACTTGGCCTCCACAACTTTCTGTGGCAATGAATTCCACTGCCTGGAGAACGCATAAGGCAAATTTTCCACTCAAAATTTGCCGCTCAAAATTCTTCTCAAAAGAATAAATTATTCTCAATAGATTTTGCTCACCATCCTTTCCATTTTAACAAATTTATTGTCAAATGTACTTAAATATTCAGCAGGAAGAAGCAATTAACAATCACTCAACATAAATCCTACAGTCAATTACGTTAACATGACTGCAAAACATCAAAGATGAATAATTGATCGGTTTGTTGAATAAGCTTCAAATATTAATGGAATGAGTGAATATCCATTCACACAAAAGTACAATAAAAACATACAAAGTGTCACTTGGTTGTCTGCTCGGGATTCGGCACAGCGAAGTGGGAAAAGCAACTCATCCGACAGCCTAGTTTTGTTTAGTTCAGCTCAGTTGAGTTTATTGTCACGTGTACTGAGGTACAGTGAAAAGCTTTTGTTGCGTGATAACCAGTCAAAGGAAAGACACAGTTTCTTCCCAGCTGTTATCGGGCTATGCAACCCTCCTATCACAATGGGAGAGCAGTCCTGAACTACTATCTACCTCATTGGAGACCCTCGCGCTATCCTTGATCGGACGTTACTGGCTTTACCTTGCACTAGGTGTTATTCACGTTATTCTCTTCATCATCTGGTAACGGTCAATTGTAATCATGTATTGTCTTTCCGCTGACTGGTCAGTACGCAACAAAAGCTTTTCCCTGTACCTCGGTACACGTGGCAATAGACTAAGCTAAACTACACCAACACATGATTGCAATAGAGCCATCCACAGTGTACAGACACATGATGAAGGGAATAACATTTAGTGCAAGATAATGTCCAGTACAGTCCTCGGAGAGTGGACAAACATGAGAGGAGATTAAGAAGGGCATAGTTAAAATTTAAAATGCTGCTGTCGGAGTAATGCTTTATAAGGGTGGAGAGATTGTAATACGATTGCAGATTCAGTTCTGTGACCCGCACACAAAGAACCATCAGGGTTGGATACTACAAGATTAGAAAACAGAATAGTCATTGTCATACAGCGTGGAATTAATGCTTGGACCCGACTTTCCCACACCGGCCAACATGCCCCATCTACACTAGTCCTACCTGCCTCCATTTGGCCCATATCCTTCTAAACCTATCCTATCCATATACCTGTCTAAATGTTTATTAAACGTTGCGATAGTCCCTGCCTCAACTATCTCCCCCAGCAGTTCGTTCCATACACCTACTACCCTTTGTGTAAAAAAAAGTCACCCCTAAGGTTCCTATTAAATCTTTCCCCCCTCACCTTAAACGTATGTCCTCTGGTTTTTGATTCCCCTACTCTGGGCAAGAGACTCTGTGCGTTTACCCAATCTATTCCTCTCATGATTTTTTATATCTCGATTCACCTCCTCTGGGCAAGAGACTCTGTGCGTCTACCCGATCTATTCCTCTCACGGGGAACTGTGCTGCCCTATGGATTGAGTCTAGTTTAGAGATACAGCGCGGAAACTGGCCCTACGGCCCACCGGGTCCGCGCCGACCAGCAATTAACCTACAAACCCCTACGTCTCTGGAGTGTGGGAGGAAACCGAAGATCTCGGAGAAAACCCACGCAGATCACGGGGAGAACGTACAAACTCCGTAGGACAGCACCCGTAGTCAGGATCGAACCCGGGTCTCCGGCGCTGCATTCACTGTAAGTCAGCGACTCTACCGCTGCGCCAGCGTGACCGTCTGTAAAGAAAGAGTCATCAAGGAAGAAGCATTACTCTTGGACGAGAAAAAATATTCAGCCATTCCTTCCTGATAAACGCGTCATCCGCATCCGAACACGTGCGTTAAACTGATGAAGCTGCCGCGTGCTCTGGAGAAAAGTGACTTTGCTCATCTCGTGTCAGAGTTCTCTCTCGGCACCCGTGTGCCTTTGACTGGCGACTATTGAGAGTCTCACCACGTTCTGATACAGAAGCACTAAATCACCGGCAGTCGGCTGTGCTGCAGCACACTCAGAAATACGAAACCTGTCTTATTCCATTCCATTTTCAATCTGTAGAAGCTGCCGCCGAAGACATTTTTCATTGACGTACAATGCAGACTGAATGCGCTAATATCAGATTATAAAACAATCATCGTTTAAAATGGCAAAATCAGGTAAACAAATGGCAGGTGTTGACACGATTGGAGATTTAAGCAAACATGCGCAGCATAATAAATCAAAGATTACGACATCATTTCTCTCGGAGAACAGAGGCGGGGAAAAGAGAATCAAAATAGGAAGAGTCAATAATTGGGACATGACATTCTAATGCATCATTCATATTAGACCACTGGGATTTCCTGATCTCAAGGAACAAAAAGGTGGCAAGAATATAATTTAATCGCACTCAATTGCCATGTGTGGAAACAAGCAACTGCAGATGCTGGTTTACAACAAAAAAAAGGCCCAAAATGCTGGAGTATTTCAGGGGATACAAGGAACTGGAGATGCTGCTTTACAAAAAAAAGGCACAAAGTGCTGGAGTATCTCAGGGGATACAAGGAACTGCAGATGCTGCTTTACAAAAAAAGGCACAAAGTGCTGGAGTATCTCAGGGGATACAAGGAACTGCAGAGGCTGGTTTACAACAAAAAAAGACACCAAGTGCTGGAGTATCTGAGAGGATGCAAGAAACTGCAGAAGCTGGTTTACAAAAAAACGCTGCATAGTGCGGGAGTAACTCAGCTGTTAATAGGAACTGCAAATGCTGGTTTACAAAAAAAAGCCACAAAGTGCTGGAGGAATTCAGCAGTTACAGGTTTGTTTTAGATTAACATTAATAGAACATCTAACATTGAATTGTTCTTGAGAAGGTAGAAGTGAGATACTTTTTTGGAAACTTCATTTCATCCAGGAAAGCTTGTCAAGTAAGGACTAAAATCAAGCATTTCACGACTACCTTCCCGAGTCCAATATATGCTGAATAAACTATTAATACCTACATCTTTCTATGAGCGCTGATCTGAAACAAACCTCTAACTGCTGTGTTACTCCAGCACTTAGCACTTTTTTTTGCATACCAGCATCTGCAGTTCCTTGCAACTGCTGTGTTACTCCAGCACTTCACAACTTTTTTTGCATCCCAGCATCTGCAGTTCCTTGTAACCGCTGAGTTACTCCAGCACTCTGGGTCTTTTTTTGTAAACCTGGTTTTAAACCTTGGACAAAGCCGATGTCAGGGGCGGTCGATCATATCCCTGGGTTTCCCGGAGTGACGAGCAGAGGGAGAATTGAGAGCAAGCAATTCAGAGGAAATTTTCTAATTCCCAAAACATTAAATGATAACGAGACTTATATTCAGCGGGTGAGGCAGCAACTATGGAGCGAAGGAATAGGCGACGTTTCGGGTCGAGTCCGACCCGAAACGTTGCCTATTCCTTCGCTCCATAGATGCTGCCTCACCCGCTGAGTTTCTCCAGCATTTTTGTCTACCTTCGATTTTTCCAGCATCTGCAGTTCTTTCTTGAACAAGACTGACATTTCTCGCTCCTTTAGACAATAGACAATAGGTGCAGGAGTAGGCCATTCGGCCCTTCGAGCCAGCACTGCCATTCAATGTGATCATGGCTGCTCATCCCCAATCAGTGCCCCGTTCATGCCTTCTCCCCATATCCCCTGACCGCTATTATTAACAGCCCTATCTCGCTCTCTCTTGAAAGCATCCAGAGAACCTGCCTCCACCGCCTTCTGAGGCAGAGAATTCCACAGACTCACCACTCTCTGTGAGAAAGTGTTTCCTCGTCTCCGTTCTAAAAGGCGGTAAATAAGATAAATAAATTACCTCAATCCTTTCTAATCAGAAGTTTTCATAAGTTCTAGGAGCAGAATTAGGCCACTCGGCCCATCAAGTCTACCCCACCATTCAATCATGGCTGATCTATTTTTCCCTCTCAACCCCATTCTCCTGCCTTTGCCCCATAACCCCTGACACCCTTACCAATCAAGATCCTAGTAGCTATAAACATTTTGGAAGGTGTTTGATTACAAGCCTCTGGTTCCTTACACTTCTTTGGTGAGCTGCTATGACAGGTGAGTGTAATCACCTTCACCTTAAGGCTAGGTGTTTGATCAATACCCACTGTCTAAAAATTACACATTAAAGCTGATCTATAGCTTCAAGTCACAGAAGGCTCAATAAGATTTCCACCATGCCGGAGTAGAAGCCAGACTCTGATCGAAGCTAAGAGCAAACAAGAAAAGCAGACAAGTGTAAATTAACAATCTTGAGTGGTCAAAAAGATATTGCATGGAAGTTTGCATCTGATTGCCTTATGGGGCTGTCCCACTTAGGCGATTTTTCAGCGGGCTGCCGGCGACTGTCAGAAAAACCGACATCTGGAACGGCGACTGTCGGAGTGGAACACACACACACACACACGCGCACACACACACACACACACACACACACGCACGCACACACACATCACTTCCTTCACCAGCCCGTCATGCAGGTGGGGGACAGGGCAAGCGCTGTCTAAAAAATTCACACGGTGCAAAGCCAAGGTGAAACAGACACACACCGCGATGAACAGGAAGGTTGGCGCTGTAAAAAGATGGCTAAATCACTGTTTGCGGTAAGTCTTTTAAAAGAGGGGGGGTGTGGGGGGAGAGGGGGGAGAAGGAGTGGAGACAACTTTTAAGAAGCCAGAGATACACGCTGTGAAGCTCGGCGGACATTTAACATTAACTGGTCGGTTATCCTTGGTTCTGAAAACTACTGCTTTCTTTTTTTCCCCAATGAGCCAATGATCACCGGTCAGCACCGGCTACAACCTACGAGAACCTCCGAGAACCTTCGACCTCCTGGCGACCCACCTACGGCATGAGAATTCTCGCTAGTCGTCGCTAATTTTGTCAACATTTTGAAAAATTCACGGCGACCATAATGAGGCCGTGACCAGTTCCCAGAATGCGGGAACTCCTCACGACCATGAAGGCGACTCCCCAGCAACCACCCGCGAACATGTGGCGACCGCATAGTCTCCTGCAGTCGCCTAAAAAGTCACCTAAGTGGGCCAGGCCCATTAGAGAGTGGAAACAATAGTTTTTGAAAGGGAATTGGATGAGTACTTGGAAAGGTAACGAATCAACAAAGCAATTGATTTTGTACATTTCCTTCACAATAATTGGGCAGGAATATCAAATGTGATCCCGCTGAGTTACTCCAGCATTTTGTGTCTATCTTTGGTGTAAACCAGCATCTGCAGTTCCTTCTTACACATGATACAGCGGAGTCAAGGGATATGGGGTGAAGGCAGGAACGGGGCACTGATTGTGGATGATCAGCCATAATCACATTGAATGGCGGTGCTGGCTCGAAGGGCCAAATGGCCTACTCCTGCACCTATTGTCTATTGTGATCAGTCTTCCTATTAAAGATAGACACAAAATGCTGGAGTAACTCAGAGGGGCAGGCAGCATCTCTGGAGAAAAGGAGTAGGTGTCGTTTTGGGTCGAGACCCTTCTTCAGACTGAGAGGGGAGAGGGAAAGGAGAGGTGTGAGAAGGTTCAGAACAAATCAAAGTCGACACCCGAGGACAAAGGAACAGTGGAGCCCACAATGGTCCATTGTTGGCTGTGGAAGAGGTGATAACAATGATGAAGGTGATTGGAGGTCAGGTTTGCTGTCTTTCTCAATTAGAGGAATTAAAGGAGACATTGCAAAAATGTTGGAAAATTTCAAACATATTTGAATGGGATCCAAAAATTCTTTTCCATTGATTCTATCAATGGATATGTAGATGAGCAACATTACTATGCATTCAACAAATGCTCAGCATGACATCCTCACAAAGACAAAGAGAGAGAAATAAAAGCCTCGCAATGTTTAACTGAACACTGGGAACAAACACAGGCATTAAGACACCGTTTTTAACATTTGGTATTTTAGTTAGCGGACAGCGGGCATGTCAAAGGGGGCTGCTGATGTGACCCTGGCGAGTGAAACACGGAGTCTATTCACAGCCCACGTCAACTACACAATGCTGTGCAAGCCCACAGCAGGCGTTATTGTCACCCTGGCATTTGTGAGCAAGATGAATGGGATCTATTCCGATCAGTCAGTCCATGCTAATTATCCCAGTTTTTGTTGCAGCACATGGTTGCGAGGCGATATAGGCAGAGTCGCAGGAAGAGAGATGACACAGTTTGTTCCATGGCTGGTGCACAAGGACACCACAAGGTGAATCACAACCGGTCATTCATAAATTCATGTGATAGGAGCAGAATTAGGCCATTCAGCCCATCGTCAACTGCCATTCAATCATGGCTGATCCATCCCTCCCTCCTTACCCCATTCTCCTGCCTTCTCCCCGTAACCTCTGACGCCCGTACTAATCAAGAATCTGTCTATCTCTGCCATAGAGATATCCATTGACTTGGCCTCCACAGGCGTCTGTGGCAATGAATTCCACAGATTCACCGCCCATTCTGAGGTGCAGTCACAGTTGTTTCGAAGGCAAGCACGGCGATCACACTGTTGCCCTGTTGCCCATGCAACAGTGTTAGAATCGCCCTGTTCAACACAGCCTGTGGTGTTTAGAATGGAAAAGAAAAGGACCATTAGTTTAGCAATTCCAAATTCAATAACTTCCGGCGTCCTCGGAAAATCAACTGAATGACAACATTTTGTGCAGCGCAATCATTTAAAGCGGCGTTGAAATTAAACATAAAATCTGATCATTACGCATTCTGAATTATAGACGGCATGCAGCAAGAATTAATCACACTCCAAGCTGAATAAAATAAGATCAACTGAAGCGATGTAAAACTTAAACTGTGACCTGAGAGAGATGCCAAGTAAATTGGTCGAGGCTTGATTTTTATTAAACCAGGGGTGTGAGCACTGATGGAAAAGCTGTCACCCCCTCTGGAGTAAAGGGCCTGTCCCACTTTCACGACCTCTGCCGAGTTTGCCCTTGACTCAAACTCGCAGCATGTTCGTCACGAGGTCGTAGGAGGTCGTAGGTAGGTCGTAGGTAGGTCGTAGCAGGCCGTGATGCTAGTCATAGGTACTCGTGGCATCAAGTAGGTCGGGGCGTTTTTTCTAGCATGATTTAAAATGTCCACATGTAGTAGGTATGTTACAATACTTACCTTCAGTCAAGCTACAATTCTGCCACTGGCCGTAGTGCGCGATTTTGGCGCCTTTAAGGGGGGGGCGGGGCTTAAAACGCGGGTTTCTCCTACCTTGTCCTGAATTCTATTTCGTTGGAGTACAAGCGTTTGCTGAAAATTCGTTCCTAGGGGCGTTTTGTGAATTTTTTATTTTATTAAATTTTATTAAATGGAGTCACTTTAAAATCAGCTCCTGAAGCCGTCAACGCCGATAACGGGAACGGATTTCACACACGGGACAGGTAAACAAAAGTGGTTTATTTAAATGTATAAAAGTGCTTCTTAAGAAGCCTTTAATTCACATTTTATCATGCAACACGGTGATTTTATTCCCCGAACTAACGGCAGAATCTTTCATGCCAATACGGGGTTAAATTCACCGCAAATGAACGTTCCAATTGATCGCGTTCCAGAAATCCTCACTCACAAGATGATTTAAATGCCCATTAATTTACAGGTATTAAACATTCAATTCCTTCCATTTGGCCTGTAAATTCATGACAATGAGATTTAAAAATTATGTTATATTGTGAATTCTTGTGTGAATGTTATTTGGACACTTAGGCTATTTAAAAATGTTAATCTATTCTTAAGAAATTGATAGATGTTTAGATCTAGTAATTGAATTTTGTAATTAGCTACAATTAGGTAACTAACTAATTATATGCTTTAATTTCATGTCTTCTACGTAAGATTGTTTCATATTTGTTTCAGAATGCTTCAATCTATAATAACTGAAAATTTCTTTCAGCTCTCTTAATTTTTAAGAAAGTTATGGGCTTTAACTGTCCTCGATCACAGCTTTTGTGTTAAGTCAATGGAAAGCAATAGGGAACAAGATGCTAATTTCCGAGTATGCAAATGGCCATAACTTTTTTAATACTGAAGATATGAAAGTGAATTAGGTGTCAAATTAAACTTCTTTTTATGCTTTATCTGATGGGATAAATTGCAAACTTTATTTTTAAAATCTCAAAATATTGTAACATTGCTACATGTAGAAAATGTCGTGAATTAGGTCGTGAAAGTGGGACAGGCCCTTAAAAGTTACTTGAAGGTTAACCACGCTGCTGCCTCTGTTTTAGTTTAGTTTAGTTTTGGTTTGGTTTGGAGATGCGGAGCGGAAACAGGCCCTTCTGCCCACCGAATCCATGCCGACCAGCGATCCCCACACACAATAACTATCCTACACACACACACACACACACACACACACACGGGACAATTTTCATTTATACCAAGCCAAATTACCTACAAAGTTGTACGTCTTTGGAGTGTGGGAGGAAATCGAAGATCTCGGAGAAAGCCCACGCAGGTCACGGGGAGAACGTACAAACTCCGTACAGACAGCACCCGTAGTCAGGATCGAACCCGGGTCTCTGGCGCTGTGAGGCAGCAACTCTACCGCTGCGCCATCGTGCTGCCCAAGGTAAGGAGGGCCAACGTCCTACCCTTAAAAGCAGGAATGAACCAGAGGGGTCTTTGATGGCAAGCTCATAGTTTCATGTTCCAGTTACTGAGATCAGTTTCGGGTCCAGGTTTATTTAATTATTTGAATATAGTTGCCACGGTGGGTTGAATCTTGTGCTTCTGAATCAAGGCATGGCTAAAATAGCTTGTTTGATGCAATTCTGGCCAAATGATCCTCGCAACTAGATTACTTGCTGGCGCAGTGGGATCAATACACTCATTAACAACCTATTATAGCCATTCAATCTCCTTCTGCTGCAATAGGTGAGGACTGGCTATTGTGGCAACAGGCAGACCCTGTCTTTCATAACTTCATAAGTTCTAGGAGCAGAATTAGGCCATCGGCCCACCAAGTCTACCCCACAAAGGACAAGGACAAAGGACATTTATTGTCACACACACCAATTGGTGTAGTGAAATTCGAGTTGCCATTTGCAGCACACCAATAAAAATAAAACCCAACATTAAAGAAGGATTTTAACATAAAACATAAAAACATCCCCCACAATGGTTCCCACTGCGAGGGAAGGCAACAAAGTCCAGTCCTCTTCCTCTTGTTCACCCCGTAGTCAGGGCCTATTTGAGGCCTCCACAGTCGCCGCGACGGCGACCCGATGTTTCCAGGCCCTCTCGCCAAACGATGGAACTCCGGCGCGTCGAAAGAACTCTCTTCAGCGCTTGGAGTGTCCGGACGGCCAATTGCTACCGGAGACCGTGGCTCCAAAGTCCACAGGCCGCGCAGGTCGGAGCTCCTACACTGGCGATCTCGACGAAAGATCCCACGCTCCGCGGTGTTTAAAACTCAGCGCCGCCCCACGGCTGGACGCTCGCAGATCCCACGCTCCACGGTGTTGGGGTCGGCGGTCTCAGCACTCCGGAGCTTACCACACGGAGACCCGGGTAAGGCATCGCCCGCTCCGCGATGGCGCCCGAGTGCTGCGCCGCCGCCGAAGCTGAAGATTCTGGCCGGTCCCGGCAGGAAACGCCGCTCCAGTCCAGTTGGTAGGCCGCGAGGAGGGGGGCGAGAGATGCATCTCGGAGGAAAGACGCATCTCCGACCAGGTAGGGACTGAGAAAAACAGTTCCCCCTTCCTTCCCCCCCCCCCCCCCCACATAAAAAGACTAGAAGACCTCCAAGACAAAACTTTTTAACACACTAAAAATAAAAACAAGGGTGAAAGGACAGAACAGCTGCAGGCCGGGCAGCCATACTCGACGGCGCCACCACTCGACACCATTCAATCGTGGCTGATCTATCTTTCCCTCTCAACCGCATTCTCCTGCCTTCTTCCCATAACTATTCAACACCCGTACTATTCAAGAATCTATCAATCGCCACCTTAAAAATATCCATTGACTTGGCCTCCACAGCCGTCTGTGGCAATGAATTCCACAGCTTCACCACCTTCTGACTGAAGAAATGCCTTTTTCATCTCTTTCTAAACGTATGCCCTTTATTCTGAGGCTGTGGCCTCTGGTGCTGGACTCTCCCACTAGTGAAACATTCTCTCCACATCCACTCTATCCAGGCCCTTAAGGGGCTGTCCCACTTGGGCGACCTAATTGGCAAGTTTAGAAGAGTTTGAAAAAATGACATGTTGAAGACCTCCTTCGACTATGTTGAAGACCAGCTTCAACTAGCTACGACTAGCTACGACTAACTCCGGGAAAATTGGACACCGAATAGTGGAGGGTGAAGACGACCTCCTTCGATTTCCTTCGACCTCCCTTCGACTATAATGAAGACTATCTACGACTACCTTCGACTACCCTATTACCTACGACTAACGTGCCGACCTACTACGACTAAACCTACGAGTAAAAAAAGTATCGATTTTTTTCCATGGCGACCTTTTTTTACTCACGGGCATTTTTTTTAACATATTGTAAAAAACCGCCGCAACCTAGCTGAGGCCTCGACTACGCGGAGACCACTCTCGAGAATGAAGAAGAGTTACGAAGACCTCCTACAACTCGCCGGTACTCGTGGATTAGGTCGCCCAAGTGGGACAGGCCCTTTATTCAGTACGTTTCAATGAGGTCTACCATCATTGGTTTGCTTGCTGCTTAAGGATTGCCCACAAATAGCAGGGCATCTTGCCCAAGCCAGTCTGCGAGTATTTCCACTGCATCTATCAATGGAAAAGCTCCTTATTTTGACGAATGGATACAAGATGATTCCCTTTCCAATAGTTCTTCAATATTTCGTAAATTTGACCGCCGCTGGTATCCCAAGTGTGTTTAACACTGCCCAACTTCCCATGCATCCCATGGCTTTGACCTCCCCACCGTCTAAGGGATCTATCGTAGTCGCTGCCTCAAAAAGGTAGCCAAAATCATCAAAATCCCGCACCATCCTGGCCACACACTCATCTCACCACTGCCATCGGGAAGAAGGTACAGGAGCCTGAAAACTGTAACGTCCAGGTTCAGGAACAGCCACTTCCCCACAGCCATCAGGCTATTAAACACAAGAACGAATAAGCTCTGAGCAGCAAAAGACTATATTATTATTGCACTATAATTGTTATTTATTGAATTTTCTTTCACTTCCCCCGTTATATACAATGTTTACATATTCACATATTCTGTTGTGCTGCAGCAAGTAAGAATTTCATTGTCCCATCTGGGACATATGACAATAAAACACTCTTGACTTTAGGTTATCAACAAGATTTAAGTTAGTTTAGAGATACAGGCCCTTCAGCCTACGCTGACCAACGATCACTCATTCACACCAGTTAAATGTTTTCCCACTTGATCATCCATTCCTACACGCCCAGTGACAATTTACAGAGGTGGCCGCTACTTGTATACATCAGGGATGCAAGCAAAGAATTTCACTGTGCCTGGTCACGTGTGACAATAAACTATTCCATCCCAACTTCCCTAGAAATCTGAACGTCTTTGGGATGTGGGAAGAAACCGGAGCACCCATGTTCTTACAGGTTACAGGTTAACTGGCCCTCTGTAAAATTGCTCCTCGTGTGGAAGGAGTGGATCAGATAGTAGGATAACTTAGAACTAGTGTGAAAGAGTGATCGATAGTTACTGTGGGCCAAAGGATCCAGTATTTGGCCTTGTTGCTCCAGGTTGCTGCATCTGCAGCCTCTTTTATTTTCGTTCAGTTCAGAGATACAGTGGAAAAAGGCCCTTTGGCACACCGAGTCCGTGCTGTATCTCGAAAAAAAGCCAAATCCATGGCAAGAAAAATGTCCAGTGTAGAGCGACATTTAATGTTGGTCAAAGTCCACAGTGTAGAAGACTGAATGTTTTTACAGAACTCACAAGGACACGTGAAAGTTGCTCTTTGAGAACTGCTTCAACTGCTCAAGATTCCAGATATTAAAACTAACAATAGTTTGCTTTGATATGGTATTCAGCGAAATGATACGGTATATTTGCAATGCTATGTGAGTGTGAAACAATCCATTTATTCCATGTAAAGATTAATGTGCTTTGAATGCATTATACTTCATGTTGTGTTTTCTGAATTTTGTTGTTGTCTTTTTTGGATCAATTTTTTGTTTTTAATTTATGTATTGGTGTTGTCTTTATGACTTATTTTACTGATTATATGTTTATATGTTTCTTAAATTGTAAGGTGTCCTAGAGACCTCGGTATTAGGCGCCCTTAAAATAAAATCTATTATTATTATTATTATTATTCCACAATCTGTCACAAGCCTTTCATTGTGTTGGACCTGATGATGCTCCAGAACATAATGAGTCAAGTCTTCCTGATTATGGCCAGCAATTCTGAAGTGGACAGTCAATGTCCGCATTAGATGGAAGGAAACCAGTCCCAGATGGTCAACCCATCCCTGTCAGAAGCTTCAAGAAACAGTGCCTCAGGACTACACATCTCTTGTCAATAGACAATAGGTGCAGGAGTAGGCCATTCGGCCCTTCGATGTGATCATGGCTGATCATCCACAATCTGTACTCCGTTCCTGCCTTCTCCCCATATCCCCTGACTCCACCATCTTTAAGAGCCCTATCTAGCTCTCCCTTGAAAGTATCCCGAGAACCGGCCTCCACAGACTATCCCAATGCTTAAGAAACAGTTAGACAGGTACATGGATAGGACAGGTTTGAGGGATATGGACCAAACGCGGGCAGGTGGCACGAGTATAGCTGGGACATGTTGGGCCATGCTGGTCGGTATGGGTAAAGTTGGGCCGAAAGGCCTGTTTCCACGCTGTATGACTCTCTACATACACGCACAAAACCAAACTATGATAGGTCCCGATACAAAACACATATCCATGTTCTCCAGAGATAGGCAATAGACAATAGGTGCAGGAGTAGGACATTCAGCCCGTCGAGCCAGTACCGCCATTCAATGTGATCATGGCTGATCATCCCCAATCAGTACCCTGTTCCTGCCTTCTCCCCATATCCCCTGACTCCGCTATCTTTAAGAGCCCTATCTAGCTCTCTCTTGAAAGTATCCAGAGAACCGGCCTCCACCGCAGAGAATTCCACAGACCCACAACTCTCTGCGATGCTGCCTGACCCGCTGACCTGACCTGTTCCTCCAGCACTTTGCGTGTTTTTTTTTGTAAACCAGCATCTGCAATTCCGCTGCTTCGACAAGTGACACTCGCTGTGAACTGTGGGCCCCCCCCCTCCCCCTCACCCGCGACCTCAACGCCTTCAAGGTTCCCCGAGGCCCACAGACGGCAATTTCACCCACTCCCAGATACATGTGTTTCATTCCAAGACAGCTGTGGTGATTGTGCCCAGAAGCAAGAAAGACCCAGTGATCCTGGTGCAGTCAGGACTTGATAACGTCCAACATACAACAACATAGTTGTTGGGTGTAAAGAATGCACCAACTTGCACTAATTGGTTCTGAAGATGATACTCTTACTTCAGGTTGATAATCTTTGTGCATCATAACTCCTGTTGGTTTATTTTTGCGCAGAAATTAATAATATACAATACGGGTGCAGCACTAGTCTCCTTAATTGATGTTACTGAAGTAAAAGAAAAATGCTCTTGGGCAGGAAAGTAAGTATGTCTGTTTTCCAGGGCAGTCAGATCATATAAAGATGATGCACTTCCTCCCACACCACGTGTTGGCCATACTAAATGAATCCAACATTTGCAGTGTGCTTGCCTTATTTTTCGTGGCAGTTCCAATGTTTCTTCGTCACATTCACATTCACATTCACAGGAGAAAGATGCCGAGTCTGCAACTTTCAACATGCTGTTCATACTAATGAAAGCACACAAACTGTATCTGTGTTTCATCCTGGCACATACCATGTGCACTCACGGAAAGCAAAATGCTGCCAGATCGATCGATGTAGAGTGAAGCAAGTGCCGCGTTCTGCACTCCTCCTGTGCCTCGAGTGTTTAGTTTAGTTTTCAAGATGCAGCATGGAAACAGGGCCCTTCACCACCCCCCCACCCCCCCCCCCCCCGAACATCCATCACACGTTGCACGTTTCTCACCTGCCCCTTGCACACGAGGGGCAATTTACAGGGGGGGGGGGCAATTAAGCTACAAACTCGCACGTCTTTTCGAATGTGGGAGGAACCCGAAACACCTGGAGGAAACCCACTCGGTCCACAGGGAGAACGGGCAAACTCCACACAGACAGCATCCGAGGTCAGGGTTGAGACCAGGTGCTGTGAGGTGGTAGCTCGACCATCTGTGCCACTGTGTCCTCCAGTTACTCAAGGTATGAGAACATCCACAGCAAACTATAGCCTTAAGGGCCTGTCCCACCAGCATGCGATTGCATGCGTCTAGCGCGACCAAACGTGGCCGCTTGAGGCGTACGGCCTCGCGGGGCCGGTCCCACTTCCAACCGCGGAGGCGTATGGAGTTGTGCGGGGCTGGTCCCGACATCATACTCACCAATCAGCTGGGCAGGAGGCGGGCCGACTGAATTTGGACGTCGCACGGCGTCGGGCGGTTACGTCATCACGCTACAGCACGCCGGGCGGTGACGTCATCGTGCAACGGCACTCGCTAGGCGTACACCGTCAAGACACTGCGTACAGCATCGAGATGCTGCGTGCGGCCTCAATGTGGCAGCGCAAATTTTTTGGACAGTGTCAGTTTTTCGGAGCCCCGTGCGATGTCCATGCGGCTCCGGCGATCGAAGTGGGACCGGCCCCGCGAGGCCGTACGGCTCAAGCGACCACGTTAGGTCGCGCTTGCCGCACGCAGTCGCAAAACAACTCTCCCATCGGGCAAAAGGTATTGAAGTGTGAAAACGCACACCTCCAGATTCAGGGGTAGTTTCGTCCCAGCTGTTATCAGGCAACTGAACCACCCTACCACAACAACTATCTACCTCATTGGAGCCCCCCCCCCCAGACTATCTTTGATCGGAGATAGACACAAAAATCTGGAGTAACTCAGCGGGTCAGTCAGCATCTCTGGAGAGAAGGAATGGGTGACGTTTCGCGTCGAGACCCTTCTTCAGACACTTTGATCGGGAATTTAGTGGCTTTACCTTGCACTAAACGTTATTCCCTTCATCATGTATCTGTACACTGGAATGGCTCGATTGTAATCATGTGTTGTCTTTCCTCCGGCTAGTTAGCACGCAACAAAAGCTTCGCACTGAACCTCGGTACAATACACTAAAACTAAAATAACTAACTAAACTAATTGGAGAAACTCAGCGGGTGAGGCAGCATCTATGGAGGAGAGAAGGAATAGGCGATGTTTCCATTGCCAGAGTGAGGCCCAGCACAAATTGGAGAAACAGCATCTCATATTTCGCATGGGTAGTTTACACCCCAGAGGTATGAACATTAACTTCTCTAAATTTTGATAGCCCTCGCTTTCTCCCTCCTTCCCCTCCCCCTCCCCAGCTCTCCCACTGTCTCCACCTCTTCCTTTCTTCCCGCCTCCCCACACACCCCCCCCCCCCGACACCAGTCTGAAGAAGGGTCTCGACCCGAAACGTCGCCTATTCCTTCTATCCATAGATGCTGCCTCACCCGCTGAGTTCCTCCAGCATTTTTTTTGTCTGCCTTCGATTTTTCCAGCACCTGCAGTTCTTTCTTAAACTAAACTAATCGAAGGGCATTACAGCGTCATGAGGCTGGGACCAACACAGATTCATTGTTCAATGGTAATTTATTATCACACGAGGTCATGAGTTCATAAGTGATAGGAGAAGTGGGCCATTCGGCCCATCAAGTCTACTCCGCCATTCATTCGTGGCTGATCTATCTCTCCCTCCTAACCCCATTAGAAACATAGAAACATAGAAAATAGGTGCAGGAGGAGGCCATTCGGCCCTTCGAGCCAGCACCGCCATTCATTGTGATCATGGCTGATCGTCCCCAATCAATAACCCGTGCCTGCCTTCTCTCCATATCCCTTGATTCCACTAGCCCCTTGAGCTCTATCTAACTCTCTCTTAAATCCATTCAGTGATTTGGCCTCCACTGCCCTCTGTGGCAGGGAATTCCATAAATTCACAACTCTCTGGGTGAAAAAGTTTTTTCTCACCTCAGTCTTAAATGACCTCCCCTTTATTCTAAGACTGTGGCCCCTGGTTCTGGACTCGCCCAACATTGGGAACATTTTACCTGCATCTAGCTTGTCCAGTCCTTTTATAATTTTATATGTTTCTATAAGATGCCCCCTCATCCTTCTAAACTCCAGTGAATACAAGCATTCTCCTGCCTTCTCCCCATAACCTCTGACTTGTACCTGGATACAGTGATTTTTTGTTGTTGTTGCATAAATCACAGTTCAAAAACAAAGTACTTGTGGTGCACACCAGGATAACCGCTCAACCAAGAATACCGAGCCCAGTGCCAAAGTAGCATCTTTACACACTAATGAATGAATGAATGAATGAATACATTTTATTAGCCAAGTATATATACATACATGGAATTTGCCTTGGTGCTTTGCTCGCAAGTAACAACACGATGTACAGCAGACAATTAAAAATTTAAACATGATTTATTTGATTTGCAGATTTGATTTTCAAATAATTTTCAAATAATGCTTTCGGACAATGTAGCACTCAGTGAAAATCTTTCTAAACATAAGCACAGTCGCGTTGTCGAAGTATAAGATTGTGGGAATTACACTGTCGATTACACCGAGGCAGCTCACAAGAGTCGCCACATTTCTGGCGCCATTAAATCGGAATTTAATTATGAAAGTCAGAATATTGAAATCTTAAAGCAGCAACTGATGCAGCTTGTATGAATGATCTACCCTTCTCACTGCCCCACAATGGCAAATTTCACCCCCTTGCCTTCCTCATTATGATGATTACAGATCTCTTATGCTTGGGATAACATGGCAGAGATAAGTTGCTTCCGAAATTTAATTACCATTCAGCTTTATAATTAGAATAAAAAGAATGCTTCTTTTGTCTTTGATATATCCACGGCAACTTCCATTAAAATCATTACCCCATATGCTGCCAAATTAAAGCAAGTGGAAGCAATGAACTTGGTTGGTTTAAAAAGAGAAGAATATTTTATTAGACTGAAGTCTGAAGAAGGGTTCCGACCTGAAACATCATCTATTCCTTTTCTCCATAGATGCTGTCTGACCCGCTGAGTTACTCCAGCACTTTGTCTTTTTTGTTGTTTTTGGTGTAAACCAGCACCTGCAGTTCCTCGTGTCCCCTTCTCCGAGCCTCCCAGCCGGTTCATACCCGCATCTGACAAAGAGCCGTCAAACTGAATCATCTCAGTGGAGGCTGGTTCTCTGGATACTTTCATGAGAGAGCTAGATAGGGCTTTTGAAGATGGCAGAGTCAGGGGATATGGGGAGAAGGCAGGAACGGGGTACTGATTTGGGATGATCAACCATGATCACATTGAATGGCGGTGCTGGCTCGAAGGGCCGAATGGCCCACTCCTGCACCTATTGTCTATTGTCTCATGTTGTCATCCCACAGTTAACCTGCTGAGTATTTCCAACATTATCTATTTTTTAACATTAGAAATGAAAGTCACATTGTCCCTTGGGAGAAAGTTGATTAGTCGTGTTTGCTATTTATTTGATTTGGTTTCAATAGACTTTAGAGATATAGCATGGAAACAGGACCAGCGATCACCCCGTACATCAACACTACCTTACACGTTAGTTTAGTTTAGTTTCAAGATACAGCGCGGAAACAGGCCCTTCGGCCCACCGGGTCCGTGCCGACTAGTGATCCCCGCACACTAACACTATCTTACACCCACTAGGAACAATTTGTACATTTACCAAGCCAATTAACCTACAAACCTGTACATCTTTGGAGTGTGGGGAGGAAACCGAAGATCTCGGAGAAAACCCACGCAGGTCACGGGAAGAACGTACAAACTCCGTACAGACAGCACCGTAGTCGGGATCGAACACGGGTCTCCGCCGCTGCATTCGCTGTCAGGCAGCAACTCTACCGCTGCGCCACCGTATTAGGGACAATTTACAATTCCTACCTAATCCAATTAACCTATAAACCTGAATGTCTTTGGAACATGGGATGAAACCGGAGCACCCGGAGGAAACCCACGTGGTCCCAGGGAGAACGTACGAACACCATGCAGACACCACCCACAGTCACGATCGAACCCGGGTCCCTGGCGCAGTGAGGCAGCAGTTCTCCCGCTGCCCTGTCCCAACTAACAATAATGTTAAAGGAGTGTGTTAGGGTCTCGACCCGAAACGTCACCTATTCCTTTTCCCCAGAGAAGCTACCTGACCCACTGAGTTACTCCAGCATTTTGTGTCCATCCAACAATAAAGTTGCTTTTTTAATGTGTAGACAATAGACAATAGACAATAGGTGCAGGAGTAGGCCATTCGGCCCTTTGAGCCAGCACCGCCATTCAATGTGATCATGGCTGATCATCCCAATCAGTACGCCATTCCTGCCTTCTCCGCATATCCCTATCTTTAAGAGCCCTATCTAGCTCTCTCGTGTAAATTTGCTTTGCAGTCTTAATATTAAAACATGTATTTCTGTTCGTTATGGTCTGGTTTTTACATATCCTTAGTGTCAAGGACATTCACCAGGATTGAATGGTTCCAATTAGACTGACAGCTCTGACAGACACAAACCTAGGGGCAAGACCCTGCCAGCTGTCAAGGCAATTCTGTAAGTGCAGCCAGCTACCTGGGATGAGATATTCCCTGGCCACACAACTAATGCTGATAAGCAGGTTCCTCATGAAAGATTTCCCCCAATAAGACAGATGCTCGAAGAAAATGTGTAGGAAGGAACTGCGGATGCTGGTTTTACCGAAGATAAGACACAAAATGCTGGAGTAACTCCGTGGGACAGGCAGCATCTCTCCAGAGACGAGGTCTCGCTGAGGTACTCCAGCATGTTCTGCTCAAATGATATGTTGTGACCGAGTTGTCAAGTAACATGACTGCGTTAAAAAAAAGGAGCATTTTCATTGATGGTGTTCACCTCAGCATCAAGTGCAGGAAAAATGTGTAGGAAGGAAGTGCAGATGCTGGATTAAACCACAGATAGACACAAAAAAGCTGGAGCACCCGAAACGTCACCTATTCCTTTTCTCCAGAGATGTCTGACCTGTTGAGTGACTCCAGCTTCTTGTGTCTATCGAGTGCAGGGTGGTGGGTGTATGGAACAAGCTGCCAGAGGTACTCGTTGAGAAATATTCAGGGCGGCATGGTGGCGCAGCTGGAAGAGTTCCTGCCTCATCCTGCGATTCTGACCTCCGGTTCTAGCTGTGTGGAGTTTGCATGTTCTCCCTGTGACTGCGTGGGTTTCCTCCGGGTACTTCCGGATTTGTCCCGGATTTCCAAAAGATATGCGGGTTCGTAGGTTAATTGGCTTCAATTAAAATTGTCCCAGGTGTGTAGGGAGTGAGTGGATGAGAAAGTGGGATAACACAGAACTGGTCGTGGCTACCCCTCGAGGTGGAGGACGATGGTCTACGTTCTGTTGTTTTTATGGACTCTCAGGTGGCCTGTCCCACTTTCATGACCTAATTCACGACCTTTTTTTACTCGTGGACATTTTTCATCATGTTGAAAAAACGGCCCGACCTACTAGATGCCACGAGTACCTACGACTAGCATCACGACCTACCTGCGACCTCCTACGACCTCGTGACGACCATGCTGCGAGTTTGAGTCAAGGGCAAACTCGGCAGAGGTCGTGAATTAGGTCGTGAAAGTGGGACAGGCCCTTCAGGTGGTTTATGAGCCCAATCCTGGCTTTGAAAGTTCTTCGGCATTCGGGACAGGTAATTCCAGATGGCAGATCGGGCTTTAGTTGTTGCTGCCTCTCTTTCCGTTTTCTTCTCTTTTCTTCCAATTCTGTGCATCTCTTGGCTTCGAAGGTCGCTGTCCCTTCCTGGATGATGGTTGGCCAGAGTTTGGTTGGCCAGAACTGGTATTAATGTGTGATTGGTGGTTGGCATGGACTCGGTGGGCTGAAAGGACGGTTTCCATGCTGTATCTCTAAACTCAAATATATACCTTAAAAGGTAGACAAAAATGCTGGAGAAACTCAGTGGGTGCAGCAGCATCTATGGAGCGAAGGAGATAGACAACGTTTCGGGCCGAAACCCTTCTTAAGGTCTTATATACCTTAAATCTTGTGGCAGGACATTTATAAACAGATTTGCCAACTACCACTTGTAGTTGAAAGAGCAACAGTTTGCAGTTGTGTAAATTGAGCCAGGTACTATAAACAACATTTAAAAGACATTTGGACAGGGACAAGGGTAGAAAAGGTTTTGACTACAAAAATAAATGAAATTTAGCTGAGCATTAATTAAGATGTGCTGTAAAATGGATTCTGAATTTATTGGAGACCCAAAAGAGGTTTCACGATTGACTACAAATGAACACACTGCAGGCCGGCACGGTGGCGCAGCGGGTAGTGCTGCCGCCCTACAGCACCAGAGCCGCGGGTTCGATCCTGACTACGGGCGCTGTTTGTAGGGTGATTGTCCGTTCTCCCCGTGACCTGCGTGGGTTTTCTCCGGGAGCTCCGGCTTCCTTCAACACTCCAAAGGCGTGCGGGTTTGTAGGTTAATGGACTTCGGTAAAAATTGTAAATTGCCCCCAGTGTGTGTAGGATAGTGTTAGCGTAACTCGGTGGGCAGAAGGGCCTGTTTCCGCGCTGCGTCTCGAAGACTAATCTAAATACGTTTACCATATGTCAAAAATCACATCAGCTGAGTATATTGCCCTCTTCCAAAAGAAAATCCATTCACATGCAGCCAATTTATCTTTGTTATTAAATTGAAGCAAGCCTTTTGAAGGATGCACTGTCTATATCATACAATAATTACCAACATTATCTTTGTTTGCAGTGAGAAGACGGCGTTATTGTCGACATAATAATAGCTGTCGACCAGCCCGACCGAGCACAGCTAACTCTATAGATATAGAGACCATGCAGTAATCCATTGCTGAGATCTCAAGAGTAAGTTCAATAGACAATAGGTTCAGGAGTAGGCCATTCGGCCCCTCGAGCCCGCACCGCCATTCAATGTGATCATGGCTGATCCCAATTAACCTACAAGCCTGCACGTCTCTGGAATGTGGGAGGAAACCGGAGCTCCCGGAGGAAACCCACGCGGTAACAATAGACAATAGACAATAGGTGCAGGAGTAGGCCATTCGGCCCTTCGAGCCCGCACCGCCATTCAATGTGATCATGGCTGATCATCCCCAATCAGTACCCCGTTCCTGCCGTCTCCCCATATCCCCTGACTCCGCTATCTTTAAGAGCCCTATCTAGCTCTCTCTTGAAAGCATCCAGAGAACCGGCCTCCACCGCCCTCTGAGGCAGAGAATTCCACAGACTCACAATTTTCTGTGTGAAAAAGTGTTTCCTCGTCTCGGTTCTAAATGGCTTACTCCTTATTCTTAAACTGTGGCCCCTGGTTCTGGACTCCCCCAACATCGGGAACATGTTTCCTGCCTCTAGCGTGTTCTGAATAACAGAGTAGGCATTTTGAATATATGAACGAGCCCAGAGAGATACAGTAAGTTAAGTGCAGAGTGTTCATTACTCGTGGATGTACATGGATTATAAATAATTTTTCACAAATATTGTAAAACTAGCAAATCAGTGGAGGATAAATAGAATGTTTAGCATCATAATGGGTTTTTTTTTCGAAGAGCCATTATACAAACCTTGAAGTAACTACTGTAAGTTACATATTGTGGATGAAAAACACAGCACACATTGCTGGAGTAATTCAGCGGGATGCTGCTTGATCTGCTGAGTTACTCCAGCACTTTGTGTCTTTCTTTTGTAAACCAGCATCTGCAGTTTCTTGCATCCTGTGGATGCTTGAAATTTAGTTTGGAGAGTTTAGAGATACAGCATGTAAAAAACAGGCCCTTCGGCCCACCGCTTCCCTGCCAACCATCGATCCCCGCACACTAACACTATCCGACACACTCGGGGACAATTTACAAAATTACCAAAGGCAATTAACCTACAAACCTGCACGTCTTTGGAGTGTGGGAGGAAACCGGAGCACCCGAGGAACACCCACGCAGGTCACGGGGAGAACGTACAAACACCGTACAGACAGCACCTGTAGTCAGGATCGAACCTGGGTCTCTGGTGCGGTGAGGCAGCAACTCTACCACTGCACCACCCTGACCTTCGAGTATCCATTCACTTCCCCCTGGCAACGCAAGCTTGAGCGACTGAAGAGCCCGTTCCTGCTTCCAGTTCTGCCCAGAGTAGGTGAATAGAGGACCAGAGGACATAGGTTTAAGGTGAAGGGGAAAAGATTTAATAGAAATCTGAGGGGGTAACTATTTCACACAGAGAGTGGTGGGTGTAAGTTCATCTGTCCAGAACAAGGGGTCACAGTTTAAGGATAAGGGGGAAATCTTTTAGGACCGAGATGAGAAAAACATTTTTCACACAGAGAGTGGTGAATCTGTGGAATTCTCTGCCACAGAAGGGAGTTGAGGCCAGTACATTGGCTATATTTAAGAGGGAGTTAGATGTGGCCCTTGTGGCTAAAGGGATCAGGGGGTATGGAGAGAAGGCAGGTACAGGATACTGAGTTGGATGATCAGCCATGATCATATTGAATGGCGGTGCAGGCTCGAAGGGCCGAATGGCCTACTCCTGCACCTATTTTCTATGTTTCTATGTTTCAGTGAAACTTTGGTCAATGAAAGGGTTAATAAGTCCTACCCTTTGAAAACACACGAAGAAACACAAAGGAATGAGTGATTTTGGCCAGTTCTCGGAGTATCAATTGTCAAAGGGAGCTTTTTACTGCTAACTTCAAATGTGAAAGCAATAAGGAGGGACCCCTTCTGTTAAGTGACTGTTTGAGGTTAATCGTCAGGATAAAATAAAGTGTATAAACCATACTGCATTAGCAGGCCCTGGAAAAGCGTATCAGTTCCTCTGAGACCATGCGCTGGAGAGATTCCAAAGTTTCTTCAAGGCTGTAGTTAGTCTCAGGAGAACTTTTACTGTAATGTTTTCTGTATTTATGTGCTTTCAGACGGATGTTACTAAAACCATACATCAACTACCTACAGTATACCCATTCACAAAAGTTCTGAGAAGTCATGTTGAAATTTCCACCGTATTTGACGACTTAACCCGAAAGAAAACAATGTGTCAGAAGAAGCAATATTGCGGCAAGCAGGAAATTTATTTTAACCCTGTTTTAATACAATTCTGTTACTCTTTCAAATCGCAACTCGAGGGAATTTCAAAGGAAGCATCAAGAATACATTTTCCATGCATCGTTAATCCTGCGGCTTCTTCCAATCTTGGAAATCCGTCAAAATCACAAAACCAGGGGGGTGCTGTAATTTTTACTGCAAAATGTGTTGAACATAAATCATGATCGCATTGCAGAGTGTAGCCCACAGTTGTTGGTTTGCAGAATATGAAAACTGAATGCTGGCATTAAGAGTTCATGACCAAACTGTGCGCTCATTTACTTTAAAACCAGGACACGTTCTCCCGAGCACTCTTTCCTAACGGAACTGTCCAGTCACTTTTTTCTGCAGAAGGGTCTTGACCCGAAACGTCACCTATTCCTTTTCTCCAGAGATGCTGCCTGACCCGCTGAGTTATTCCAGCATTTTTTGTGTCCAGTTCAGATTCTGAGCCGGTCAAAGCTAAGCAATTGGAGAGGGATGGATGTCTTGATATCCTGGACACTGGGACAATTGTGGCCTTGACTTGAACACCAAGCAACGCCAAGTCATCTCAGCTGGCCAGATATTTGACTTCCGCACTTCTCCTCATGTGTGGCCCAATATTTCGCAGGCCTTGAACTTTTGGGTTCATATTTATGGTTTTCTTTGATTACTTTTTCAGCTATTGGCTTAGTTTAGTTTAGTTTAGACATACATAGAAACATAGAAAATAGGTGCAGGAGTAGGCCATTTGGCCCTTCGAGCCTGCACCGCCATTCAATATGATCATGGCTGATCATCCAACTCAGTATCCCGTACCTGCCTTCTCTCCATACCCTCTGATCCCTTTAGCCACAAGGGCCACATATAACTCCCTCTTAAATATAGCCAATGAACTGGCCTCAACTACCCTCTGTGCAGAGAGTTCCAGAGATTCACCACTCTCTGTGTGAAAAAGTTTTTTCTCATCTCGGTCTTAAAGGATTTCCCCCTTATCCTTAAGGGGAAAATCCTGCATGGAAGCAGACCCTTCCGCTCACCAATCAACAATAGATCAGTCTGAAGAAGGGTCTCGACCCGAAACGCCACCTATTCCTTCGCTCCATAGATGCTGCCTCACCCACTGAGTTTCTCCAGTATTTTTGTCGACCTTCCGCCCACCAAGTTCGCATCAACCATCGATCACCCGTTCACACTAGTTTTCTATGATATCCCACGTTCTCATCACTCCCTACACACCAGGGCAATTTACAGAGGGCCAATTAACCCACAAACCCACAAGTGTACACTGTCAATGGCTCCATTGTGATCGTGTATTGTACTAGTCATGTATTTGACTAGTTAGCAGGCAATAAAAGCTTTTCACTGTACACCGGTACACGTGACAATAAACTAAACTGAACTGCACTGAATGTGGGAGGAAACCGGAGGCACCGGAGGAAACTCATGCAGTCACAGGGAAAATGTGTTAATGGGCCTGTCCCACTTCGGTGATTTTTTGGGCGACTACAGGCGACTGCCGCAAAATTCTCAACATGTTGGAAAATTTTTGGTGACAATATTTGTGTCGTAGGTGAATTAGGTGTTGTCGTAGGTTTTCGCCAGGTGTCGTAGGTGAATTCCATTAAAACTAGTCCCTGGCAGTCGCCTAAAGAGTCTCCTAAGTGGGAAAGGCCTATTCGGTGTTTTTTTAGCAAAATTAGAGAGTTTTAGTTATTGCAATTAGTTCATGTATCAAATTTCACTCTCATGAATCTGCAACTAAATGTAGATTGACAAGAATTACAATGCATGGACATTTAAAGTTGTAATGTGAAGAAAGGAACTGCAGATGCGAGTTTAAACCATTGATAGACACAAAAAGCTGGAGTTACTCAGCGGGACAGGCAGCATCAACTGGAGAGAAGGGACATGGGTGACGTTTCGGGTCGAGACCCTTCTTCAGACGGATCCTTACAAATATCCATTGACTTGACCTCCGCGGCCATATGTGGTTCTAATAATTTATTCCATTCTTTCCACCATCTATATTTTTATGTCACTGTCAAGTTGTTGATCAAGACATTCCACAAACTAAATGGGATCTGTCAGTAGATTGTAACCAAAGATCCTATAGTGCAGCAAGATAGTCCACTCGACGGAAAAAGCATTTTTAAAACTCTTTGCAGCTTTCTGAAAGGAAAATGGAGAAAGGCCTGGATAGAGTGGATGCGGCGAGGATGATTTCCACTAGCGGGGGAGCGTCTAGGACCAGATCAGAATTAAAGGACGTAGCTTTGGAAAGGAGATGAGGAGAATTTCTTTAGCCAGAGGGTGGTAAATCTGTGGGAATTCATTGCCACAGGCGGGCTGCGGAGCCCAAGTCAATGGATGTTTTTAAGGATTCTTGAATAGTATCGGGGTCAGGTTGGGGAGGGGGGGTTGCTTCCCCCGCAACGGGTACCATGTAATCCCGTGCCACCCGCTCCATGGTCGGATAGTCGGCGAATAAACCGTCGCCCCACACCTGGTTTTGGACCCCCAGCAGGACCAAAAACAAGACCTGCCCAAAGGGCGGATGAGCTCCTAGCGAGCCAACGCCATCCACACTTCAGTAGAAGTTGCAATCACTGACGTACACGGCATTGTAAGGCACCATGACCGTTGATGTTTTCAACGATGATGATCGATCAAGGGTGGTCAGAGGTTATGGGGAGAAGGCAGGAGAATGGAGAAAGAGAGGGGAAAGATAAATCAGCCATGATTGAATGGGCGAATGGTCTAATTCTGGTCCTATAATTTATGAACAGCAGTGAAATAAACTAAAACCTGTTTTTTTTAAACGAGTAATCAAATTGTGGGTATTTTATCAGTTTATGCTTGGTTGACATCAGAAATTCAAATGGTGGTCATTAGTTCGTCAACATGGAGACCATCTGGAGAGACCACCTATAAAATATATATTGCAAGAAAGGTGTAGGAGAATTTACAAAACGTATAGAATTCTTAAGGGGTTGGACAGGGCTAGATGCAGGAAGATTGTTCCTGATGTTGGGGAAGTCCAGGACAAGGGGTCACAGTTTAAGGATAAGGGGGAAGTCTTTTAGGACACGAGATGAGAAAAACATTTTTCACACAGAGAGTGGTGAATCTGTGGAACTCTCTGCCACAGAAGGTAGTTGAGGCCAGTTCATTGGCTATATTTAAGAGGGAGTTAGATGTGGCCCTTGTGGCCAAAGGATCAGGGGGGTATGGAGAGAAGGCAGGTACAGGATACTGAGTTGGAATGATCAGCCATGATCATATTGAATGGCGGTGCAGGCTCGAAGGGCCAAATGGCCCTACTCCTGCAACTATTTTCTATGTTTCTATGTGCAGGTTGGTAGGTTTTATTTTACAGTATAAATGTTAAATAAATTGTCCCTGGTGTTTGTAGGATAGTGTTAATGTGCGGGGATCGCTGTTCTGTGAGGACTCGGTGGGCCGAAAGGGCCTGTTTCCGCGCTGTATCTCTAATGGCCCTACTCCTGCACCTATTTTCTATGTTTCTATGTTTCTATGGAAGTCTGATTTCAACTATAAATATTTGTAATAAAGGAGTTGCTTTACCAATTATCTCCAAACCACAGCTTTACCTGTGAAATGGCGGTTGTATTTTGCATGTGTTTTACCAAAATCACAAATTTAGTTCGCTCCTTATTTTGTTTCAGAATATATTTTCTGTAAAGTTTTGAAGTGAATTGCACTGGAGATTAAAGCAGCCATTTTCTCTGAGCTGTATTTCACTGGCAGCTGTTTGCTTTAAGGTAATCCATGTTCAATTAATAAACCACTATCACAGTTCACGGATGTGACAGGGCATAATAAAATATTGAGATAAATCACACATTTCCAAAATACACATTTTTCATATTTGTCACAATCCTTTAAACTGGCATCAGCCAGCACAGAGCGGGCAATATGAATTTTGTTTCCATGAAGATACACAAAATCACTAGAGGAATAGATCGGGTAAATGCACGGAGTCTCTTCCCAGAGTATGGGGAATCAAGAACCAGAGGGACATAGGTGTTCAAGAAGGAACTGCAGATGCTGGAAATTCGAAGGTAGACAAAATTGCTGGAGAAACTCAGTGGGGTGTCGGCAGCATCTATGGAGCGAAGGAAATAGGCAACGTTTCGGGCCGAAACCCTGAAGGAAATAGGCAACGTTTCGGGCTGAAACCCGTAAGGGTTTCGGGCCGAAACGTTGCTATTCCTTCGCTCCATAGATGCTGCCACACCCGTGAGTTTCTCCAGCAATTTTGTCTACCAGTGGACATAGGTTTAAGGTGAGGAGGGAAAAGATTGAATAGGAACCCGAGGGGTGACTTTTTTTTACACAAAAGGTGGTAGGTGTATGGAACGAACTGCTGGAGGAGGTTGTTGAGGCAGGCACCTATCGCAACGGTTAGACATGGACATCGATAGGATAGGTTTAGAGGGAAATGGGCCAAATGCAGGCAGATGGGACTTGCGAAGATGAGGCATGTCGGCCGGTGTGGGGCAGGTTGGGCAAAGGGCCTGTTTCCATGCTATTAGACTCCATGACTCTAAATGATTTTTAAAAAAGAAATCAAATAACATGGAAGAGTACAGCACAGGAACAGTCCCTTCGGCCCACAATGTCTGTGTTGAACATGATGCCAAGACCAACACATCTGCCTACTCATGGTCCATACCCTTCCATTCGCTGGCATGGACATGTACCAGTCCAAAGGTCTCTTAAATGGCCACTATTGTATCTGCCTCCACCCCCACCAGCGTTTTCAGGCATCCACCACCCTTTAGACAATAGACAATAGGTGCAGGAGTAGGCCATTCAGCCCTTCAAGCCAGCACCGCCATTCAATGTGATCATGGCTGATCATCCCCAATCAGTACCCCGTTCCTGCCTTCTCTCCATATCCCATGACTCCGCTAGCTTTAAGAGCCCTATCCAGCTCTCTCTTGAAAGTATACAGAGAACCCGCCTCCACCGCCATCTGAGGCAGAGAATTCCACAGAGTCACAACTCTCTGTGTGAAAAGGTGTCTCCTCATCACCATTCTAAATGGCCGACCCCTTATTCTTAAACTGTGGCCCCTTTGTGTAAAAAAAACTTCCCCACACATCTCCTTTCAGCTTTGCCACTCTCACCTTCAAGCTATGCCCCCTCGTATTTGATATTTTCATCCTGGGAAAAAGGTTCTACCTCTGCGTTTCATAATTCCATATACTTCTTTCAGGTATTCCCTCAACCTCTGACGTTCCAGAGAAAACAATACCAATCTGTCCAAGCTCTCCCTGTGCCTAACCCCCCCCCCCCCCATAAACCAGGAATCATTCTGGTAAACCTCTCTCTGTGCCCTTTCCAAAGCCTCCACATCCTTCCTGTAATGGGGCAAAAAGAACTGAGACAGCACTACATGTGTGTGGGAAATTAATTGAATGGTGTGCAAGAGGGAACAAGTGTGCGCACATGCATGTGCAGTATATGAAGGAGAGAAAGTAAAGGGCCTGTCCCACTTGGCGATTTTTTCGGCATCATATCAGTGTCGCCAAAAGATTTTGAACATTTCAATAGACAATAGGTGCAGGAGTAGGCCATTTGGCCCTTCGAGCCAGCACCGCCATTCAATGTGATCATGGCTGATCATCCCCAATCAGTACCCCGTTCCTGCCTTCTCCCCATATCCCCTGACTCCGCTATCTTTAAGAGCCCTATCTAGCTCTCTATTGAAAGTATCCAGAGAACCGACCTCCACCGCCCTCTGAGGCAGAGAATTCCACAGACTCACCACTCTGTGTGAAAAAGTGTTTCCTCGTCTCTGTTCTAAATTTCAAAATCCAGCGGCGACAAAAAAAACATTGCGACACTCGAAAAAACACCCGCGCCATACGTCATCACGCCGCGTCACCGACGTGTCACGCCACGACGTTTCGGGGACCTGATACGGCAGTCAATGATGCCGGCAGATGCCGAAAAAATCGGCAAGTGGGACTGGCCCTTTACTGCAGAGAAGATGGAATTTTTCCACAACTGGTGCACACAGTGGAGGAGTACCATGCTCTCCCGCTTAATAGACCGACAGAAACTCGAGCCACCTGCCAGGATTCCTTAAAGAATAGCCAAGAATAACACTGGGAATTTTCACTTTGTGAAAGGGAATGTGTTCTTCTGCTCATATTACTGGAACACCTTTGTATCTGGTGCAAGTGGACTTTGGGTCACAGAGTCTCTGAAGTAACTCGAAATTTGACAGATTTTTACACACCTTTCACTCAAACGCTGCAACAGAGATCTTGAGATCCAAAGCTGAAAGTCCTATTCCGCACTTTCGGGGAACACGAAAGAGCCGGCACAAGCCAGCACTCCTTGTTAAAGTTGCATTGATGTGGAGAAAAGGTAATGAATATCGTTAAATGTTCAACTTCACCGTGTTAGCTTTGGCTCAGTGGAGCACCCATGCCTCAACCAAATGGTTTGCAGGTCCAAGTCTCACTTCATGAGACTCAAGTACATATTCCAAGCTGTGCTGCAGTCTTTTGATGAGACGTTGCACTGTGCCCCCATCAGTTCTCTCAGGTCACCAAAAAACTTTGTGCGGCACTGCTGAAAAAGAACCATCAAAAATCCCTTACCAAAAGGGCGGTGCAGCGGGTAGAGCTGCTGCCTCACCTCGCCAGAGACCCGGGTTCGATCTTGACTTCAGGTGCAGTCTGTGTGGAGTTTGCACCTTCTCCCTTGCTATTGAGGGAGTGCAGCGTAGGTTTACAAGGTTAATTCCCAGGATGGCGGGACTGTCATATGCTGAGAGAATGGAGCGGCTGGGCTTGTACACTCTGGAGTTTAGAAGGATGAGAGGATAACTTATTGAAACCCATAAGATTATTAAGGGTTTGGACACGCTAGAGGCAGGAAACATGTTCCCGATTTTGGGGGAGTCCAGAACCAGGGGCCACAGTTTAAGACTAAGGGGTAAGCCATTTAGAACGGAGACGAGAAAACACTTTTTCACACAGAGAGTTGTGAGTCTGTGGATTCTCTGCCTCAGAGGGCAGTGGAGGCCGTTTCTCTGGATACTTTCAAGAGAGAGCTAGATAGGGCTCTTAAAGATAGCGGAGTCAGGGGGTATGGGGAGAAGGCAGGAACGGGGTACTGATTGGGGATGATCAACCATGATCACATTGAATGGCGGTGCTGGCTCGAAGGGCCGAATGGCCTACTCCTGCACCTATTGTCTATTGTCTATTGTTACCGCGTGGGTTTCCTCCGGGAGCTCCGGTTTCCTCCCACATTCCAGAGACGTGCAGGTTCGAGGGTTAATTGGGTTCTGTAAATCGCCCTGATTGTAGGAAGCAAAAGTGTGATGACATAGAACTAGTGCGTGGGGTGCTCGATGGCTGGCATGGACTCAGTGGGCCAAAGGGCCTTTCCATGCTGATTCTCTAAACTAAAACAAAACTTAACTAAATGTGTCGGGGGGGGGGGGGGGGGGGGGGGGGAACCCAAACTAGACACAAGAAGCTGGAGTAACTCAGCTGGTCAGGCAGCATCTCTGGAGAAAAGGAATAGGTGACATGTTCCTTTTCTCCAGAGATGCTGTCTGACCTGCTGAGTTCCTCCAGCTTCTTGTGTCGGTCTAAACTAAACTAATTTGAGAGGCTTGATCGTCCATTTAAGGAATAAAGTCATGTACACAAACACAGTGGGGTACTGGTACAATGGAAACCATGCTTTCTTCAGCATCAAAGGCACATAGACTCAGGCACACGAAATAATTAATTGCACATAAATTCTACAAGACAGTGAAAAGAAGGCCTTGCAAAAAGACAAGACATGAGTGCCAAGATTCAAGTGTATAATTGTAATTTGTACCGAAATGGAACAATGAAATTGTCACCTGCAGGAAGCTTTACAAGCCTGTAACCACAGGACTCAATAGATACCATAAATACAATCAGAAAACAGATCCATCGCAATGCAGGAGAAGGTGGTCCATTGCCGGCACCATATTAGTGGGTTTTTGAAGATGTATACATGCTAAAAGGTGAAGGTGGGAGTTTCCTCTCCATGTAAGGCACGAATCAACCAAGTTGGTTTCATGCCAACTGTACTGATTTTTAGTTTAGTTTAGTTTAGAGATACAGCGCGGAAACAGGCCTTTCCGCGCCGACTAGCGATCCCCACACACTAAATTACACACATTAGGGACAATTTACAATTATACCAACGGCAATGAACCTACAAATGTGTGCTTCTTTGGAGTGTGGGAGGAAACTGGAGATTAGGGTTGCCAACTGTCCCGTATTAGCCCGGACATCCCGTATTTTGGGCTAAATTGGTTTGACCCGTACGGGACTGCCCTTGTCCCGTATTTGACTGCTACTACTCGGGTCGAGGGGACTGTCGGGTTGGAGCGCCACGTCCGGCCCTGCCTCACCCGTCCCGACGTAGTGCAGCCCATGGAGTGCAGCAGCAGCAGCGCCTCGCCCGTGACCCCGTCGGTCGACAACTGTCCGACATTCGGACCTTCACTTACCGCCAACATCACCACCCCTCCATCTCACGGCCGATCATCGGTTCATGAGTTGGATGGGGTGCCGGACTTTGCGCGCGGCCCGGGCCAAAACTCCTCAGCTGACCCGCCGGCTGGGCTTTGTGTGCAGTCCAGCACCCGGGGCCAACTCATCATTCACCCAGCCACGGCCGAGTCGGTCAACGAATTGCTGTCGGGAATTTATTCTGTATTTTAACCTTTTGTCCCTTATTTGGGAGTGAGAAAGTTGGCAACTTTCCTGCGTGTTTTCCAGGAGAACACACGCAGGTCACGGGGAGAACGTACAAACTCCATACAGACAAACCCGTAGTCAGGATCGAACCCGGGCTCTGGCGCTGTAAGGCAGCAAATCTACCGCTGCGCCACTGATCCACCCCAGGAACTGATATTACTGCATTTAAT
This sequence comes from Malacoraja senta, assembly GCA_038087875.1. Taxonomy (NCBI): domain Eukaryota; kingdom Metazoa; phylum Chordata; class Chondrichthyes; order Rajiformes; family Rajidae; genus Malacoraja; species Malacoraja senta. Next base: position 4,994,553 of record CM075979.1, read on the forward strand.
TGCTTAAAGTTAAATTCGCAGCTGTCATGGTGAGATTTCAATGGTGTCTCCAGATCATTAATCCAGGACTTTAGACACCTATTCAGTATTTTAATTCCCTTTACTTTGCAGAGTGGACTGCTGGTGGGTGTGATACCAGAATTTTAAAAGTGCACCCCTTCTGCCAAAATGGCCACATCCTTTCAAAACAAATGCCTGGAACAAGTCATTGGAAACAGCAAGTGAGGTAACACGCACCCCTGGGTGAATCCCTGCAAGGTAGGTATGTTACAAAACTTACCTTCAGCGGCGCTGTAATTCTGCCACTGGCCGTGTGCGCGATTCTGGCGCCTTTAAGGGGGGGCGGGGTTAAAATGCGGGTTTCTCCTCCCTTGTCCTGGTTAATATTTTGTTGGAGTACAAGCGTTGGCTGAAGAATCGTTCCTAGTGGCCTTTTGCGTATTTTTTATTTTTATTAAATCGTCAATGTCAGCGCTAGAGTAATTCAGCTCCTGAAGCGTCAACGCCGATAACGGGGACGGATTTCACACACGGGACAGGTAAACGAAAGTGGTTTCTTTAAATGTATAATAGTGCTTCTTAAGAAGCCTTTAATTCACATTTTTTCATGCGACATGGTGATTTTATTCCCCGAATTAACGGCAGTATTTTTCATGCCAATACGGGGTTAAATTCACCGCAAATGAACGTTCCAAATGATCGCGATCCAGAAATCCTCACTCGCAAGATGAATTAAATCCCCATTAATTTACAGGTATTAAACATTCAATTCCTTCCATTTGGCCTATAAATTCATGAAAATGAGATTTAAAAATTATGTTATATTGTGAATTATTGTGTGAATGTTATTTGGACACTTAGGCTATTTAAAAATGTTAATCTATTCTTAAGAAATTGATAGATGTTTAGATCTAGTAATTGAATTTTGTAATTAGCTACAATTAGGTAACTAACTAATTATATGCTTTACTTTCATGTCTTCTAAGTAAGATTGTTTCATATTTGTTTCAGAATGCTTCAATCTATAATAACTGAAAATTTCTTTCAGTTATCTTAATTTTTAAGAAAGTTATGGGCTTTTAACTGTCCTCGATCACAGCTTTTGTGTTAAGTCAATGGAAAAGCAATAGGGAACAAGATGCTAATTTCCGAGTATGAAAATGGCCATAACTTCTTTTATACTGAAGATATGAAAGTGAATTAGGTGTCAAATTAAACTTCTTTTTATGCTTTATCTGATGAGATAAATTGCAGACTTGATTTTTAAAATCTCAAAATTTTGTAACATTGCTATGCAAGGGTGGTGAATCTGTGGAATTCTTTGCCACAGGAGGTTGTGGAGTCAGTGGATATTTTTAAGGTAGATTCTTGATTAGTACGGGTGTCAGAGGTTATGGGGAGAAGATAGGAGAATGGGGTTAGGAGGGAGAGATAGATCAGCCATGATTGAATGGCGGAGTAGACTTGATGGGCTGAACGGCCTAATTCTACTCCTATCTCGCTCTTATGAATCACATTCAAATGTTGGAAATGGGCAGGGATGATTAACGAGGCAGGACTGGAGGGTCTGATCTATAGGGAGCAGGCTGGGACTTTATTCCCTCAAGGGCAGGAGGATGAGGGGTGATCTTATAGAGCTTTATACATAGGGGATAGGGAATACATAGGGTAGATGCACAGAGTCTTTTACTCAGTTAGGGGATTCAAGAACCAGCAGACATAGGTTTAAGGTAAGGGGTAAAGTAAGTTTTAATAAGCAAACTTGAGAGTCAACTTTTTCACACAATGGGTGGGTGGATGTATGGAACGAGCTGCCAAAGGAGGAAGTTGAGATAGGTACAATCTCAACATTTAAAAGAAATCTGGACAGGTACATGGATAGGACAGGTTTGGAAGTTCATTCATTCATTCATCTTCGTTGAAAACATTAGCGACGCAGTGGTGCTGGTTTCCGACGGAAACGGTGACGGACGCACCACACATCTCTGTCCTCCAGTTCCTGCGGACTTCCGCCGCTGGAAGTATAGGATTATGGTGTGTGTGTGCTTTATCATCATTCCTTACAATGCCGTGTACGACAGCGATCGCAACTTCTACTGAAGTGTGGATGGCCGTTGGCTCTCCCGGAGCTCATCCGTCCTTTGACCGGTCTTGTTTTTGGTCCTGCTGGGGGTCCACAGCCCCCTCCTCACCTGGCAAACCAGGTGGGGGAGACGGTTTAGTCGCCGACTATCCGACCATGGAGCGGGTAGCACAGGATTACATGGTACCCGTGGCGGGGGGAACTCCCCCCGACCTGACCTGAAAAAGGATACCGGCTAAACCTGGCAGGTGGGACTAGTGTAGATGGGGTACGTTGGTTGGCATGGGCAAGTTGGGCCTGTTTCCACGCTGTATAACTCTATGCTATCAAGAGTTTGCCTGTATTTCTCTGTGTGTGTGTGTGTGTGTGCCTTTCGAGATGTCATGCAGTTGTCGAAGACATCAACCAAATGTATTTTCTTATCTTCCAATCTTCTCACATGTCCACGTGCTATCAGCAAATAACATGCGCAGATCAACGGCATGGGGAATGGCGAAGCCAACTGCTATAATTAAGGTCAGGCAGGATTAAGAACGCCACAAGATCAATTTAGAAGCCTGGTTTGACATTGTATTGGATTTATTATCCCGGTGCTGGCAATCGATAACAGTAAGAGATAACTTCCTTCAGGCAGGCCCTCGCTGATTTGCTCTGCCGAGATTCGAGTTCAGATATAGAATCCACGAGCAATGAAGCAGATCCTGATGCATTCGTCATTGAGCCGAGCACAGTGAGTTATAGCCACATGTGCAAAGACGTTATTTTAACTATCTAAGTGCCAGTGGGAAAGTTATGTCGTGGTGTCCACCAGCACATGGGAAACAATATTAATCACTGATGGTAGACACAAAATGCTGGAGCAACTCAGTAGGACAGGCAGCATCTCTGGATAGAAGGAATGGACGATGTTTCAGGTCGAGACCTGCCTGTCCCGCTGAGTTACTCCAGCTTTTTGTGTCTATCTTCGGTGTATACCAGCATCTGCAGTTCCTTCCTACACATTAATCACGACTGGCTCTGTGAATTAATGATGCCTTGGAAACAGTATTTGCTTTAATCTAAAGAAAGGTCTCGACCCGAAACGTCACCTATTCCTTTTCTCCAGAGATGCTGTCTGACCCGCTGAGTTACTCCAGTTTTTTGTGTCTATCTTTGGTTTAGAAATATAGAATGGAAAAAGGCCCTTCTGCCCACCGAGTCCACGCCGACCATCGATTACTCGTTCACGCTAGTTCTATGCTATCCCACTCACTCATCCATTGCCTGCAGACCAGGGGGCAATCTACAGAAGCCAATGCAACATCCTCTCTCTCTGTTCCGCTGATCCCCCTCCTCTTGGACCCCCCAGATGGACTATGAAACTCTTCACACCTCCAGTTTCCCTCTCACCTGACTCTCAGTCTGAAGAAGGGTCTCGACCTGATACATCACCTATTCCTTTTCTCCAGAGAAGCTGCCTGTCCCGCTGAGTTACACCAGCATTTTGTGTCTATCCGCAAACTCGCATGTCTTTGGGATGCAGGAGGAAACTGGAGCGCCTGGAGGCAACCCACGCAGTCACAGAGAGAACGTGCAAACTCCGCACTAACAGCACTCGATTCTTGCTGAAGATAGAGTCACAGAGTCATACAGTATGGTAAAAGGCCCCTTGGCCCAACTTGCCCAAGTCGTCCAAGATGCTCTATCTACACTATTCCCATCTGCCCGTGTTTGGCTCAAATCTCGCTAAACCTTTCCTATCCATCCATCGGAGTTACTCCAGCTTTTTGTGTCCAATAGCCTGATTACTAGCCTGGTGGTTCCCCAACCTGGACGTTACGGTTTTCAGGCTCCTCTGTACCTTCTTCCTGATGGTAGGGGTGAAACGAGAGCGTGGCCAGGGTGGTGTGGGTCTCTGATGAAGCTGGCTGCCTTTTTGAGGCAGCGACTCCCACAGATCCCTTCGATCGTGGGGAGGTCAGTACCCGTGAAGGACTGGGCAGGGTCGACCACTTTTTACAGAGGGTGTTGCGAGACACCAGCACTACACCAGAAGAAAGTCTTAAACACTCGGCTGTTTGTCACCCTGGCAACTACACCTTTACATATTCTGTTGTGCTGCGGCAAGCAAGAACTTCATTGTCCTATCTGGGACATATGACAATAAAACTCTCTTGACTAAGGCAATAAAACTCATCCATGCAGAACGAATATCAACACAACAGTTGTTTTGTCCAAAAGATCAGAAAGGTTCTGCAAATTCTAACCCAGCCATTGCAATTATAATGCACCACTTAGCCCAGCAAACCTACCTCAGTGTTTACCCTTTATATAAACAGTAAATCTAATCTCAAATGCCAGCATTGTTCCCCTATCACTTTATCCCTCTTATATAAACCCATCTAATCTACTCTTAAATGTTGACACGGTCTTTCAAGGCAGTTACAGTTCTGGTAGTACATTCCACAACCCTCTGATCTCCGTCCTAAATCTTTGGCATCTAATCTTTTAATTAGATCCAAAGAGAATTTACAACCACAAATCTCTTTCCATGTAGTAAAATGAATATTCTGAGATGCTTCGGGGCACTTGGTCTTGCCTGGCATACAAGGGGAAAAGCAAATTGGAGGAAGGTCCTTAGAAACTTCAAAACCATCAGCAGGAAGGATTAGGACTTTTCATCAGCCCGCCCCAATCTGCAGAACAAACAGTATTCATATCAAACATTTCACCAACCACAACCCAATAGGGCAACACAAATATGTCAATTAATCCAACCAGCCTTGCAATAAAACAAAATGCAAACTTTAATTCACACTGCAGCCAAATTAAAGAGTTAAGTGTCATTTATTTCTCCATTGAATGTTAATGTCAAGCTTAAAAAAAACATTTCTGATTCTTAATTTTAATTCACTCTTGATCAGCTTCATCAGGTGTAATCCCCACAAAGACAGACACAAGAAGCTGGATTATTCAGCAGGTCAGGCAGCATCTCTGGAGAAAATGAGTAGGCGACGTTTCGGGTCGAGAACCGTCTTCGGACACGACCCTCCTGCATCCAGTAACAGATTTCTCCAAGGCCTACGCCATCTCCCGGTTGTCGATCACCATTCCCACACTGACCTTTCTGTCCTGGGCCTCGACCGCTGTCAGAGTGAGGTCAAATGCTAATTGGAGGAACAGCACCTCACATTTCACTTGGGCAGCTGACAAACTAGCGACATGATAATTAACGTCGCCCATTCCTTCTCGCCAGAGATGCTGCCTGACCCGCTGAGTTACTCCAGGGTTTTCAGATTCAGATTCAACTTTATTGTCATTGTGCAGTGTACAGTACAGAGACAACGAAATGCAGTTAGCATCTCCCGAGAAGAGCGACATAAATATGAGCAGTAAATAAATAAATCTAATAAATCCTGGTGGGAGGAGTGTCCGGGGGGGGGGGGGGGGTGTGATTGGCAGTCACCGAGGTACAGTGTTGAGTAGTGTAACCGCCGCAGGGAAGAAGCTGTTCCTGGACCTGCTGGTCCAGCAACGGAGAGACCTGTAGCGCCTCCCGGATGGTAGGAGGGTAAACAGTCTGTGGTTGGGGTGAGAGCAGTCCTTGGCGATGCTGAGAGCCCTTCGCAGACAACGCTTGCTTTGGACAGACTCAATGGTGGGGAGTGAGGAACCGGTGATGCGTTGGGCAATTTTCACCACCCTCTGCAGTGCTTTCCGGTCGGAGACAGAGCAGTTGCCATACCATACTGTGATGCAGTATGTGTCTATCTCCAGTGTCCAAGTCGGCTAAGATTACTAACTGATAAGTCTGATGAAGAATAATAAGCAACACAAGACGAATTGAATTTCAAATTATTTCAAGAACAATCAAAACCTGATCCTAAACAACTTTCAGTTTCCATCTGAAGACTAAAGATGGCGCATAGGTCCATTTTATAACTGAGAAAATATCAATTAGCTTCATCAGTAACAATGACCCTAAAAGATGATTTAAAAAAAATATTGTGTAGGAACTGCAGATGCTGGTTTAAACCGAAGATAGACACAAAATGCTGTAGTAACTCAGCGGGACAGGCAGCATCTCTGGAGAGAAGGAATGGGTGACGTTTTGGGTCTAGACCCTTCTTCAGACATTAGGGTTGGAAGTAACTCAGTGGGTCAGGCAGCATTTTGTGTCTATAAAAAAAGTCTTGTCACGGAATCATTCCCGAATATAAATCTTATGTCTTGCACTGGCCAGTATATCTTAAACGATCCTCTTTAGAAATTCAGTTCGGATTCTCTCCTTCCAGAATGATCCAACTAGAGATTCTTATCTTCACTGCTAGAGAGGATTAACATTTAAATAAACAGGGAGCAAGAGATGATAAAGAGATCAGCAGCACACGAGAGCTGAGAAGAATATATCATCGGCATTGAGGCTGGAAGCTGCAGAAGGTCAATAAAAATGTATTATAAATCACATTAATAGTTCAAAATAAAATTTAAATTCCGGTTAGGCTGTAAATCTAGATCGGCCTCTGATGATCTGTCCTGCACGAGTTGTGATGTGTCAGCGAAGGCATGATTTGTTTAGTGGCTGTCTCGGGCTAGAAACATAGAAACATAGAAAATAGGTGCAGAAGTAGGCCATTCGGCCCTTCGAGCCAGCACCGCCATTCAATATGATCATGGCTGATCATCCAACTCAGTATCCTGTACCTGCTTTCTCTCCATACCCCCTGATCCCTTTAGCCACAAGGGCCACATCTAACTCCCTCTTAAATATAGCCAATGAACTGGCCTCAACTACCCTCTGTGGCAGAGAGTTCCAGGGATTCACCACTCTCTGTGTGAAAAATATTTTTCTCATCTCAGTCCTAAACGATTTCCCCTTCATCCTTAAACTGTGACCCCTTGTTCTGGACTTCCCCAACATCGGGAACAATCTTCCTGCATCTAGCCTGTCCAACCCCTTAAGAATTTTGTACGTTTCTATAAGATCCCCCCTCAATCTTCTAAATTCTAGCGAGTACAAGCCGAGTCTATCCAGGGAATTCTGCCTTGGTGCTCCGCCCGCAAGTGGCAACACGACATACAGTGACAGTTAGGAATGACACTACGTTGCAAGGTCCAGGCCAGGAGCTCAATGGGTGAAAGGAAAGATTGCAAACTTCAGCACAGGTTCATGTTCTCGATTGGGTATCTTGCTTCTCCTGCACAATTTGTACCTGTCACTTCCACGAAGTGTGAAGAAAAGAAAAGTCACTGAGGTTCCAGGTTCTCTGGAAGCTTTCAAGAGAGAGTTAGATAGGGCTCTTAAAGATAGCGGAGTCAGGGGATATGGGGAGAAGGCAGGAACGGGGTACTGATTGTGGGTGATCAGCCATGATCACATTGAATGGCGGCGCTGGCTCGAAGGGCCGAATGGCCTACTCCTGCACCTATTGTCTATTGACAAGGAAGGAACCAACCCTCACAGCCTGTCGCCACATTCCTACATTACTCATGTTGACCTTTAACAACACCCCCTCCCCTTGCCCCCCCCCCCCACCCCCTCTTCCCAGTGCCCCACCTAAATTTGCACCTATTTCTTGTACATTTTTTCTTCTGGCTTCACAACTCAAAACTCAGCAAACCTTTTGTCTCACTGCTGTTTTTTTCATCTCAGGCCTTTGTCCATCCTTGGTCGACAACCATGGTTACAATCTTTTTCCCAGTGCAGGGGGGTGTAAAACCAGAGGGCAAATATGTAAGATGAAAGGGGAAAGATTTCATTGGATCCTAAGGGCCAACTTGTTCAAACAGAGGATGACGTGTAAATGGAATGAGCTGACAGAAGAAGTTGTAGACAAAGGTACAATTATAATGTTTCAAATACATTTGGATACATACATGGATGTAAAATGTTAAGAGGGATATGTGCCAAATGCTGGCAAGAAGGGCTAACTCAGGCAGACATCTTGGTCGACATGGACAAGCTTGGCCAGAGGACCTGTTTCCGTGCTATATTACCCTGACTGTGACAGTAAGACTTTTCTTAAGAGTTTTTTTTTTTTTTTTTTTTTTTTAATTTAAATTTTTTATTTATTAGAAGTACATTACATTACAACCACATACATTAGTACTCGTCACTTATGTCTTCTTACAATTAATGTACTCCATTTGTTTTTTACACTAGTAAAAGGAAAAGATTGAAAGAAAGAAGAAAGTGAAGGAAAAAGTGAGAGTGTAGAAAATGTGACAACAAAAAAGGACGAAGACCCTATAAGAGCAAAATTAAAAACAAAAGAAAAAGTGTTAAGAAATAGACCCTAGAAAAGAAAGAGAAAGAGAAAGAGGAAAAAGAGAGAAACAAATATTTTTATGAGCATTACGCAAATGGGACATACCAACTCTTCAACTATCATCCCCCCTTACCTGACCTCAATTTTTTTTAAAGGTACCTTTGCACCCTATATTTGTAATAATTCTATAAATGCTGATTTTCTTAAGAGATGACTAGCTTTCAAGTCTAGGGTTAATATAACTGTAGACACACAATGCTGGATTAACTCAACGGGACAGGCAGCATCTCTGCAGAGGAGGAATGGGTGACGTATCGGGTCGAGGCCCTTCATCAGACTGAGAGTCAGGGGAGGGGGAGATGTGGAGGTATGGAAGGGTCAGGTGTGAAAACGAGAGATCAGAGGGGACGATGTGGTATGGTTCATCGTCAGCTGAGGGGAAGGTGACAAAGAGGCGTGCAAGATCCTTCCCTTCCCGCTGAGTTACTCCAGCATTTTGAGTCTATCTTTGGTGTAAACCAGCATCTGCAGTTCCTTCCTACACATACAGTCAATACAATCAGTAATATAACTGAACGCTTGTGACTGTGGTTCCGTGCAAATATATTCATGGAGTGAGTGCAATCAGATGAGAAGCAGCAATGTGTTTGGAGCCAGATCTTTCAGGACTGGTTTGGGCTTTTCGGAGTGACAAATCGGTCCACCCTTCTTCCTTGCAACCGAGAGAAACAGGTTTGAATGAATGAATGAGTTTATTGGCCAAGTATTCACATACAAGGAATTTTCCTTGGTGCTCCGCCCGCAAGTGACAACATGACATACAGTCACAGCTAGGAATGACACGTAAAACATTAAACATGAATAATAAAACATCATTGATTAATCATGTGAATTAAATGAAATACCAGAGCAAAAGGAGGCTACAGATTTTTGGTTATTGAGTAGAGCTACTACTCGTGGAAAAAAGGTAGACAAAAATGCTGGAGAAACTCAGCGGGTGAGGCAGCATCTATGGAGCGAAGGCATAGGTGACGTTTCGGGTCAAAGGTAGACAAAAATGATGGAGAAACTCAGCGGGTGAGGCAGCATCTATGGAGCGAAGGAATAGGTGACCTGAAACGTCACCTATTCCTTGGCTCCATAGATGCTGCCTCACCCGCTGAGTTTCTACAGCATTTTTGTCTACCTTTGATTTTTCCAGCATCTGCAGTTCTTTCTTAAACAACTCGTGGAAAAAAAGCTGTTTTTATGTCTGGCCGTGGCAGCTTTGACAGTCGGGATTTTATTCCCATTTAAGTGGTTCAGAACAGAGACACTTTGAAATCTTCCATAAATTATGTTAAACTGTAGAGGATTAGGTTGATAGCTGTGTTGAGCACTGAGAGGCACATTGCTATGGAAACATTTGGGCTGCTTCACAGATTACTGTTCTATGGGGTAACAAGAAGCAGCATCACTAAAGACTAGTCGCTCACACAGCACATAATGAGCTTTACCGCTGCCTAGAAACACTAAATTAGTGCGTCATTCATCATTTATTTCCTTAACGGTTATGGCGAACATATTACACAACATTTAAAGAACATAAATTTAAAGATAAATATGTACAATTCCCAAGGAGAGAAAAGCAATCAAATACTACAAATGTCAAATACTTGAGGGCAGAGACTTTAGAGATACAGCACGGAAATAGGCCCTTCGGCCCCCTGTCATCGTGGCTATCCCTCGGGGCCGAGGATGATGGTCTACGTTCTGTTGTTTAAACAGAACGAAGACGCCTGTGCGCGAGTTTGTTTAACGTGTACGAGATGTTGCACGCCAAGAAGCATGCAGTCCTTCACAAATTAATCAACCAATTCCAATGGCAAGGGAACCAAGAGACGATTGGAGCTGATAGATCTGTTGCAGCCTACATCCGCCTTCACAGCCGTTGAGTTCAAGATAACGTTGTCCGCCTGGTCCGCCGTTGAGGTCTTGTAGGTTGGATCGTTCTTAGTCTGGACCCTCATCCTCGACCTTACCGCCATGGGTGGCCCTACCAGAAGCTGGTGCTTCTGACGGCATCGCTCTCGTTATCATGGGGTCACGCAAGCCTCTTCACCACGACAAGGTAAGCGATCCGAAGAGGATCGAGTCTGTGCCAATCAGCGATCACCCCATACACTAGCACTCTCCTACGCACACCACGGACAATTTTACCGAAGCCAATTAGCCGACAAACCCGCCGTCTTTGGGATGTGGGAGGAAACCGGAGCACCCAGAGAAAACCCACGCGGTCACAGGGAGAAAGTACAGAGGAAGAAGGGGCTCGACCCCACACGCCACCCATTCCTTCTCTCCAGAGATGCTGCCCATCCCGCTGAGTTACTCCAGCTTTTTGTGTCAATCTTGGGTTTAAACCAGCGCCTGCAGTTCCTTCTTACAACAAGTACAGAGGGAGTGTCAGGCAGCAACTCTACCGCTGGGTCGCTGTGCCGCCCGTTTATTAAATGTGTCTGGGTGATTTCCCCGTGAAGAATTCTGCCAGTTCCATTGAAAAATGTGCCATTTAGAAATATCTCCCTGCCTCGGTCTTCCAGTCATGTGAGACAAGGGATTGAGACGAACGCATCTCAAACACCATCCTTATATTGGGCTACGATCGCATGATGCAGGAAGGAAGATCACATTGTTTGTTGAATCAAGTTAATGAACCGATGCATAATCTCATGCTGAGAAATGACCTAAAATTGTCCACTACCGTTCTATTTAGGATCTCCCAAGACATTCCAAAAGAGACCTTCAACACCCTGCTGGATTAGATGTAAACAAATAGAAGCAGAGTCGACAAGATCGGGATAATTACTGCGGAAGAGTTCTGCCATAATCTGTCTAATGATGGGAAATTATGAAGTGACCACTTTTCATTTGGATCAAACCTTCCTGGATGTTGCTGTTAAATCACCCATAAACAATATAGGTGGCGCAGCGGTCGAGTTGCTGCCTTAAGGGCCTGTCTCACTTGGGCGTCGTTTGCGCGTCACGCAGACGGCGCGCGAAGATTTTGTACATCCCAAAATCCTGGGGCGCCGCGCGCGACCGCCTACGTCACCACGCACCATGCTCGCGTATTGCGCACAACGCGCGCGTCGTGACTCGCAAATGATGTCACGTAAATGACGCGCAAATGACGCCCAAGTGGGACGGGCCCTTTACAGCGCCAGAGACCCGGGTTCGATCCTGACCTCGGGTGCAGTCTGTACGGAGATTATACGTTCTCCCTGTGACTGTGTGGGTTTTCTCTGGGTGCTCTGGATTCCTCCCTCACTCCAAAGACATACAGGTTTGATAAAGAATGTAAATTGTCTCCAGTGTGAAGGATAGTGCCAGTGTACAGAGATCGCTGGTCAGTGCGGACTCGGTGGGCCGAAGGGCCTGTTTCAGAGCTGTATCTATAACCTCACGTAAACAATCTACAGTAGTCTTGTCCAGTAGAAGGGGCTAACAGAATACTTTGTCGCGTCAATGCGCTCTGCTCTGAAATCACCTCGATGGGAAACAAATAAAAGGGCATTGAAATTGTACGAGGTGCCGATCGACAATGATGAGAGTGTCGTAGAGACATACTGCACGGAAACAGGCCCTTCAGACCCAGCCTAGATGCCCCATCTGCACTATACGTGGAGTTTGCACGCACTCCCTGTGACCGCGTGGGTTTCCTTCGGGTGCTCTGGTTTCCTCCCACATCGCAAAGTCGTGCGGGTTTGTAGGTAAACTGGCCGTTGAAATTGCCCCCAGCGTGTAAGGAGTGGATGAGAAAGTGGGATAGCATGGAACTAGAATGAAGAGGTGATCGATAGCTGGCATGGACTCGGTGGGCAGAAGGGCCTTGCTTCCACGCTGTATCGTTCTAAACCAGGAGTCGGCAACCTGCGGCCCACGGGCCGGATCCGGCCCTTATCCTGAAATCATCCGGACCGCAGGCTTATATTTACAATTAGTTTATCGCGACCTGGGAACTGCAGCCAGTCTCGGGGCACGCAGGCAACCTGGGAACCGCAGCGAGACCCGGGGCACGCAGGCAACCTGGGAACCGCAGCGAGACCAGGGGCACGCAGGCGACCTGGGAACTGCAGCCAGTCCTGGGACAAGTGAGCCGACCTGGGAAATGCACCCAGACCCGTGACTCACGAGGGATCTGGGAACTACAGAAAACTAATTGAAAAACACTTGAAAACTAATGCGAAAAACAACATCAAGTGTCACACTAGTTAGTATATAATATTAATATGTATTATTACTAATTTATGTATTATTAGCATGTATTATTACTTATCACTAATTTAGTTAGTATGTATTATTATTACCTCCATTTATTAACTATGGCGATAGATGTGGCCCGCCATCCGTTCACAGATATGGGTGCTGGCCCCTATGCAGAACAAGGTTGCCAACCCCTGCTCTACACTCTAGAGTGTTGTTATAACGTGGGGAGCCCGGAATACACCATCCACGCTGCGTTTGCACAAGCAACTGGAATAAATATCAACTCATTTCGTTCTCATTACATTGATTGATGATCAATATTTGCCAATCATGCCATGGGATCTTCAAGAAGGAGCAGAGGACAGAACAGAGGGAGCCTTGTCTAAACATCTCATCTTAAAGAATTGAAATCCCAAAGAACAGAAAAACACGCACATTTTCCTTGGGCAGGTTTCCCAGAACTACTGCCTCATAAATTCAGTTCCAATTTATTAATCACTATTAGTGATGCTTGCATTTCTCATTCATAAGATCATGAGACATTTATTAGACCATTAGAACATAGAGACATGGAAAATAGGTGTAGGGCGGCCAGTTGGCCCTTCGAGCCAGCACCGCAATTCATTGTGATCATGGCTGATCATCCACAATTCGGCAGAATTAGACCATTGGACCAATCATGTTTACTTCATCATTCGATCATGGCTGATCTACCTTTCCCTTTCAACCCCATTCTCCTGCCGTCTCCCAATAACCCTCGATACCCTTAAGGGCCTGTCCCACTTAGGTGATTTTTTTAGGCGACCACAGCGTTTTTCTGGTCGCCGCTGAATTTTGAAATGTTCAAACATTTTTGGCGACAGTGGGTTTGACGTCAATGAGCGTAGCTTGACTTCTCCTGACGTAGGTGCTGTCGTAGGTTGTCGCCAGGATGGCGTAGGTTGTCGCCGGTGCTGACTTCGGTGAATTCCATTGGTGACTACCTACGTCAACCGGCGACAGGTACCGGCGACTGAATTGTCTTAAGTTGTCGCCGACAGGGTCGTACCTGGTCGTAGCTTGTCGAGGGTAGACGTCCTAATGTGTCGCCGGTTGTCAATAGCTTGCTGTAGCTTGACATCGACTAGGTGGTAGGTTGTTGTAGCTTGTGGCAGACATTGTCGTAGGGGGGGTCCAGCCACCGTTTTTTCGGCGACCTGCAACGACTATGACAGTCGCCGGCACTCGCCGAAAAAATCGCCAAAGTGGGACAGGCCCTTTACTAATCAAGTATCTATCAATCTCCATTTTAAAAATACCCAATGAATTCCACAGATTCGCCAATTAACCAACAGACTTCTTTGAGGTCTTTCGAGTGCGGGAGGAGACTGATGATCTCCGAGAAAACCCACGCAGGTCACGGGGAGAACGTACAAACCCGGCACAGAGAAGCACCCGTAGTCAGGATCGAACCCGGGTCTCTGGCGCTGTGAGGCAGCAACTCTACCGCTGCGCCACCGTGCCGCCCAACAGGCAATCTATCAGAAACTCAGCGGGTGAGGCAGCATCTATGGAGCGAAGGAATAGGTGACGTTTCAGGTCGAGACCCGAAACGTCACCTATTCCTTCGTTCCATAGATGCTGCCTCACCCGCTAAGTTTCTCCAGCATTTTTGTCTACCTTCGATTTTTCCAGCATCTGCAGTTCCTTCTTAAACAGGCAATCTATCAGTATCTATTGCTTGTCACACCGCCCACCTTCAACAGAGGAGAAAAAGAATGAAGAGCAGATCCAAGCTTACATCTGCAGCCATTAAAGACCTATTTCTAAGACTTAAAATATGCCTCAGCATTGATTTGATGTCAGCCATTAATATATCACCATTGCAGCACAGAGCTCCAGTATATTTAATCACAGATAATACTTCCAGATTTATCGCACTGTCGGCTAATTGAACAGCACTTATTTACTGCCAACGCACACTATTATTTGGAATGATAACTTATAGCGGGTAATCACAGTGGTGATAAATTTGATTCTAATCTTTGAATTAAAGGTAAATATAATACGTTTCAAAAGGAGAAACTCATGAGGCTCTGATGAGCTGAGATGCAGCTAACAGGTTTTGACTACGGGTGCTTGTCTGTACGTTCTCCCCCTGACCAGCGTGGGTCTTTTCCGAGACCTCCGGTTTCCTCCCACACTCCAAAGACGTACAGGTTTGTAGGTTAATTGGCTCGGTATGAAAGTAAATTGTTCCAAGTGTGCGTAGGATAGTGTTAGTGTGCAGGAATCGCTGCTGGTCGGTGCGGACTCATTGGGGCGAAGGATCTGTTTCCACGCTGTATCTTTAACCGAACTAATTAGCTTTTTTTCCCCAGAGTCAGACTCTGAAGAAGCTTCCCCAACGGAAACATCACCTGTCCACGTCCTCCCGAGATGCTGCCTGACCCGCTGAGATACTCCAGCACTCTGTGTCTTCTGGTGGCCGATTAGGAAAAGGGGAGATGCAACAAGACCTGGGTGTCATGGTACACCAGTCATTGAAAGTAGGCATGCGGGTGCAGCAGGCAGTGAAGAAAGCGAATGGTATGTTAGCATTCATAGCAAAAGGATTTGAGTATAGGAGCAGGGAGGTTCTACTGCGGTTGTACAGGGTGAGACCACACCTGGAGTATTGCATGCAGTTTTGGTCTCCTAATCTGAGGAAAGACATTCTTGCTATAGAGGGAGTACAGAGAAGGTTCACTAGACTGATTCCTGGGATGTCAGGACTTTCATATGAAGAAAGACTGGATAGACTTGGCTTGTACTCGCTAGAATTTAGAAGATTGAGGGGGGATCTTATAGAAACTTACAAAATTCTTAAGGGGTTGGACAGGCTAGATGCAGGAAGATTGTTCCCGATGTTGGGGAAGTCCAGAACAAGGGGTCACAGTTTAAGGATAAGGGGGAAGTCTTTTAGGACTGAGATGAGAAAAACATTTTTCACACAGAGAGTGGTGAATCTCTGGAATTTTACTTCGGAGTCACGTGAGTGACTACGTGAAGAAGACCCGTCAGGGCGCATGCGCGTCATTACGTCGGTCGCATTGGCGCAGACAGGCTGGGAGGAACGAAGTTCTGCAGCGGTAAGTTAAAAAAATCCTGCAGGTAAGTTTAAACTTACTTTTCAGGTTGTCCATTGCAGGAATAATTTTCCCAGGTTCCTGCTGGACATGGAAAAATTCAGCAAAACCCAGTGGACCGCGGAGAAATTGTGGACCGCGGGGATGCCGGCTTCGGACCGCGGGAGTGCGGTAGCAGGCTGCCGGTGGGTTTTGCTGGTTGAGTCGTGGACAGAACGGTCCGCGACTCCCGAGGTTTAATTCGGGCCGCGGGTTTTTTTATAGACCGTGGGTTGAAGCAAGCTGCGGTCACGATAGAGGTGGCTGTTAGGCTTGTTGTTTCGAGTCGCTGACAGGCAGGTCAGCGACTCCAGAGATATGTTTTAAATAGGGGCTGCGTGGTTCTCTAGACCGCGGGGATACCGGCTACGGTCCGCGGTAAAGTGAGGAGCCGGTGGCCGTCGGACTTCTTGTGAGAGTCGCTGACAGTAAGGTCAGTGACTCCCGAGGGGGGGGTGCAGACTGAGCCTGGTCATCGGGGTTACTACCCGGCTCATTGAGGAAGGACCCGACTTTGGCAGCCCATATGAGTTTGAAATATGTGGAGCCTGGCCAGGAGGGTCCCCTCTGTTATATATGTATGTCCTCAGTGGAGAGGAGTAAGGCTCAGGGCTGCTTATCAATTCCTCAGTGGAGAGGAGTACAAAGGGTCAGTGTGTGGCTGACTCCAACCCCAACTCAGGAAGAGAGGTTAGTGGTTTATCACCCTTATGTGTCGAGGTGAAAAAGTAGCATTTTCTGCTAATTCTGAGGAGGTTTCAGGTTGTCCTCCAAATTAAAGACGAACGCTATTTTGAGAAGCGTTCAAAAGGGTAGACATTATAGTTACCACTTGGTCACATTGTGACTATTATACTGAGAGGAAGCCTTGTGGAGCTGTATTATCAGTCACCTGTGGGAGTTACACCAGGTGGCGTCATAGTAATTGCTGCTCATTAAAGGGACTGTGCACGGTTTCTTCCCCAAGACGCCGGATAACTCATATTAAAAGTAATCCCAGGTTTAACTGGGATGGGCATCTTCATTCACATAAATGTCTTTGGCTATGACAAATAATTGTTAAGTTTGTTCCAGCATTTCCCACTATGTCTGATGTACGGGGGCCAGAGGCGCTCCAATTCTTCCCTATAGACGGCGTTGGCATCGGGAAGGAGCACGATTTGGAGTCGCTAGCACGTGCAGCCTGTCTGGGGAAGGAAGATACCAACAGAGTATCGAATTGCATGGCTAGTCCTGGCGGCTGCTGTAGGCAGCGACCTGATAACCCCAACTCAGAGTGAGTACCAAGCCAGGGGTATCAATGTCAGACAACATTGCGTCTTGTTGCAATTCAAGAACGCTCCATCGTAAGGCATGTCAGACAGCAACACCAAGTAAAGGGTTGCAAAAGTCCCCCCACTCAAGGGTCGGAGTGGTCGAGAGAGTGCTACAGGAGGATGCACATGTGCCTGAAGCAACACCTGTTTGTAGGGTTGCCATTCCTCCCACTTGGTGCACCACAGTGGTCGAGATACTGCTAAAATACATGCACACATGCCTGAGGTGACGCCTAGTAAAGGGTTGCCAAAATGTCTCCCACTCAAATGGCAGAGTGGTCGAGAGAGTGCTACAGGAGTATGCACATGGGCCTGAAGCAACACCTGTTTGCAGGGCTGCCATTACTCCCACTCGGTTTCTCCGTAGTGGTCGAGATGGTGCTAAAATACATGTACACAGGCCTGGGGCAGCTCCTGTTGCAGGTTGCATAAGTCCTCCCATGTGGATGTATAGTGGATGAAGGTGGAGCCACACACATATGTGATAAGATTGTGGGGAATGGTGTTGAACAACATGCTTGGTACAGAGGCATGTACAAGCAAATGGAGGAGATGGATGGTGATACCTGCTTCAGCTTCGATAAGTCCCACTCTAAAAGAGTGTCTAAGGTTAGTATGGATTAACTCCAAACAGGAATCCAAACATGGCTATGTGCCGGGATCCCATGCTGAATGCATGAGGGTAAGCAGTGGGCGTTTGCCTCTAAAATTGCTGCTCAGTCGCTGATTGCTGATCCATCCAGAGAAATCCAAATTAACACCTGACTGTTTGGGTCACAATTGATTCAATTAAGTGCTCTGCCCAGGGAAAAAGGGTAGAGCTAATTGACAGCTGTATCAAGCTAATTAAGGCATTAAGGATACATTTGGGTCATTATAAAAGACCTATGCAGTTATCAGTAAAGACTATTCTGATTTGCAATGGTAGATTCACCATGTGTCCAGGAGTTATAGCAAGGTAATGCTTGACCAGCCTTCCATGATTTTGAAGATGAATGTCAGTGCACTCGGGTGGGGTGTCACGGATACGAGTTTCAACTGTGGAGGCAGATGGACTGAGCAAGAGGCATCGTTTCTGCAGACATGGGCAATTAACTATTAAAAGGTTTTTATGGACAAGGCTTATTGCTCTAACAAATGTATCTGCATGTTCAGTTTCAGATTGACAATACTACACAAGTGGCATATATATTAATCACATCGGTGGATTCAAGTCGGTATTTTGTGACAGATTGGCTAATCAAATTTGGGCCTGGTGCATTTGAAAAGATATTTCAGTTATTTATCTACCAGGTAGATTCTACATAGTAGCAGACGCCAAGTCACGAAAGTTCCATGACAACATAGATTCAATGTTCAACAAGGAGGTGTTCAATAATATAGTACTTGTATATGAATGCCAGATATCGATTTGTTTTGCATCAAGGCAACCATCAGATGCCTAAATAGGTTTCATGGGAACCAGACCAGGTGGCAGTTGCAATTAATACTTTGACATTGAGGTGGTATGTTTTATATATTTTCCTACCATTTTGCCTAATAGGTCGGAGTCTGCAAGAAATCAAGCAGGATGCCGCTTTGGGGGTGCTTGTAATACCTAATTGGCCGAATCAAGCATGTTTTCCCTTTGATGTTACAGTTAGGGATCCAACCTCTTTTTGGTGGTTCCCAAGCGTAGGAATTGACTGGAGCATCCGCTAACACGGGAAAGTCATCTGTTATGTGATTGTATTGACTTGTTAATTTGCAGGTTTTAAGAAGGCCATACCTGGAGCAAGGACTGTCTGGGTGAACGGTGGACATGCTCACTGTAGCCTGGAGAAAGAGTACTCAAAAGGGGTATATTACTTATGGGAAAAAATGGGAGCAATATTGTGTACAAAATAATATTGACTATAATACTACAGGTATTGTGGATATTTTAGAGTTCCTGTTGACACTCTATGATGACGAGGGGCTCAGTTATAGCACCATGAATACAGCTTTAAGTGCTTTGTCATCGTATGGTTTGGATGGGGTCAGGAAAGATCCTATTGAGTTTCATCATATCATAGCTGGATTGATGAAAGGAATTTCAACTCTAAACCTCCTAAACCCAGGTATATGGCGATCTGGGATGTAAGTGAGGTCCTCAAGATGTTTCGACAGTAGGTTCCTGGCATCTCTCTGAATTTGCCAAACTAATCATGAAAGTGGTTATGCTCATGGCATTGGTTCAGCATAGCAAGTGCAGATTTTGAAAAATTTCTGGTAGACAGGATGGAAGTTGCTGAAGAGAATGTTATGTTATATAATTGCGTCCTGTTTAAGCAGAGCAGGCCAGGTGTCACAGGGTTGTTAATATTGTGTTTCAGCATAACCTACTGATCCATGTTTATGTGTAATGGCACATTTATTTTCATTATATTGAAGCTATAAAGACCTTAAGAAATGTGGAAACAGCATTGTTTATCAGTTACATGAAGCCACACAGGAGAGTGTTAGTGCAGACTATCTCAAGGTGGTTTAAAGCAAATGTTGATTAAGGCAGGTGAAGTGTATATATCCTTTTTTCCACTAGTGCAGCAGCAACGTCGTCGGCTAGGGCGATGGATGTTCACAGCGGCCATATTTTTATAGGTGCCGGGTGGTCAAATGAATTTAAAAAAAAAAAAATTATTTGACCATCGGCCGATTGCCGATCGGAGAGAGGCTGTTTGCAAATTCAGTATTAAGTCCTGTTTAGTTCCTCTGGGATAGACGGGTTACTGTTTGTTTTGATTATTCAAATCAATTGTTATTGCATGATATTACCATTTCATGTTTAACGCATTATTGATTGTTTCTCATCGAAAGTCAATCAATGCAGTGAGGCCGGGATTTGGATCTGCGGCATAAAATCACAGAGCTTTGAACCCTTCACGTAGTCACTCACGTGACTCCGAAGTAAAATAGTAAGATTAAACGAGCTTACCAGTTTGAAGTTTGATCTTTATTTTATGAGGAGTTACGTTGGTGATTACGTGCCCGCCACGCCCAACCCTCTCTCATAAAAAAGGTCATATGGTAGTTCTCATGTTGCTCATCTTAATATGTTACTTCAATTATTGTGTTGTCTGTGATTTCATACCGCTGCTTTGAAGATTGACGCGCATGCGCCCTGACGGGTCTTCTTCACGTAATCACCAATGTAACTCCTCATAAAATAAAGATCAAACTTCAAACTGGTAAGTTCTCGTTTAATCTTACTATTCTCTGCCACAGAAGGTAGTTGAGGCCAGTTCATTGGCTATATTTAAGAGGGAGTTAGCTGTGGCCCTTGTGGCTAAAGGAATCAGGGGGTATGGAGAGAAGGCAGGTACAGGATACTGAGTTGGATGATCAGCCATGATCATATTGAATGGCGGTGCAGGCTCGAAGGGCCGAATGGCCTACTCCTGCACCTATTTTCTATGTTTCTATGTTTTCTCTCATTGCTCTTCATTTGTTTTCACAGTGCTTTATCACCAAATCCTATACCCTTCTGGTGCTTTGTCCAAGTGACTATTAGCCATCATGAAGAACAGAGGGGGCAGACATATCCCCATCCATATAAACGGGACTGAGGTGGAGCGTGTCTCCAATTACAAATTCCTCGGGGTACACATCTCGGAGGATCTGTCCTGGTCCCTCAATACCTCCAAACTGATCAAAAAGGCGCAGCAGCGCCTTTACTTCCTGAGGAGGCTCAAGAAAGCTCACCTGTCCCCCCAGATCCTGACCAACTTTTACCGCTGTACCATCGAAAGCATCCTGACCACCTGCATCACGGTATGGTGCAGCAGTTGCACGGTAGCTGACAGGAAGGCACTACAACGGGTGGTGAAAACCGCTCAGTACATCATCGGTGCCCCCGCTCCCTGCAATGGATGCCCTCCACCAAAAACGGTGTCTGAGACGGGCCGGGAAGATCATCAAGGACCCCTCCCACCCTAACCATGGACTGTTTGCCCTCCTCCCATCAGGGAGGCGGTACAGAAGCCTCAGGTCTCGTACAAGTAGGATGAGGAACAGCTTCTTCAACAACACTATCACATTGCTGAACTCGGAGTCCCGCCGATAGATTTCTCCAGTCTCTCCGTCCACATTGTTTGCTTATTCTGTATTTTTATTCTGTATATTATTCTTATTCTGTATTTTTATTTCTATATTGCAATATTACTACGAACAGACTCTAAACTGCATTTCGTTGTACCTATACTTGTACCTGTGCAATGACAATAAAATTGAATTGAATTGAATGTGTGGACATTGATTGCCTGCATACCATTTGACTCAATCCACCATCCTCCCCTTTGTAAATCGACTCTTCCTGAGGTAATAATTGGAAAGGAAATTAGGAGTGAAGAATTCAAGATATCTCATCTCCCTTTCCTAAATTAGCTGTTCATTGTTTATTGCTGTATAGCTAAGATTAAAGTTCTTAAATCTGGATCAAACAAAACACATTTCTTGTAGACACCAAGAACTGCAGATGCTGGTTTACAAAAAAAAAAGACACTTTCTTCCCCAATCTCTGTCATCCTTGATTTCCTCCAATCTCCATCAAGTTTTCATTCTCTGTGGGTACACGTGACAATAAACTAAAATGAAATCTCAAATGACATTTGGTCCATATCCCTCTCAAACTTTCCTATGCATGTACCTATCCAAATGTCTTTTAAATGTTGTCATAGCATAGCACCTAGCGAGGAGGAGAATGTGGTTGAGAGGGAAGGATAGCCAAGGATAGGTCTCTGGATGCTTTCAAGAGAGAGCTAGATAGGGCAATTAAAAATAGCAGTCAGGGGATATGGGGAGAAGGCAGGAATGAGGTACTGATTGAGGATGATCCGTCATGATCACATTGAATGGCGGTGCTGGCTCGAAGGGGCGAATGGCCTACTCCTGCACCTATTGTCTATGATTGAATGGCAGAGTAGACTCGATGGGCTGAATGGCCTACTTCTGTTCCTCTGACTTACGAGTTTGAGTTGAGTTTATTGTCACGTGTACCGAGGTACAGTGAAAAGCTTTCGTTGCGTGCTAACCAGTCAGGGGAAAGGCAACACATGATTACAATCGAGCCGTTCACGGTGTGCAGATACATGATGAAGGGAAAAACAAGAATAACGTTTAATGCAAGACACAGCCAGTCAACCCAACCAAAGATAGTCCGCGGATCTCCAATAAGGTAGATAGTAGTTCAGGACTGCTCTCCAGTTGTGGTCGGATGGTTCAGTTTCGAATTCAGTTATGAAATGTAGACTTTACCCATGTGTTGACCGTTTGCTGTGGCAGATGTGACTCACTAATAGACAGGGTAATCCATGAGGAAAAAAAGACACAAAGTGCTGGAGTAACTCAGCGGGTCAGACAGCATCTCTGGAGAACAAGGATAGGCGACGTTTCAGGTTGTCTTCAGACCCAAGTCATGAAATGACATACACACCCCTTGAAGCATTATCTTCTCCAAATTGTTTCCAGTTATATTGGATGGTTAAAAATAAATAGAATCATTTATAAATGGAATCTCAAGATGAATAAAAACAAATTGTAATGAGAATAAGCTCAAGTTTTCTTAGAGATTCCTTTGAAAGGTCTTGTTTAAACATTAAAAAAAAAAATTAGTTGCGATTAAGGACTATTGCACTATAGATTCTTGTGAAGATCCGTGAATGTCTAACTGTAGCCAAGCTTTAAGGGCCTGTACCACTTTGGCTATTTTTAGGTGACTGTCATAGTCGTAGCAGGTCGCCGAAAAACCGGAGACTGGACCCCCCCCCCCCTCGACATATAATTTGAAATAGAATCATTACTTAAACAACAAAATAAAAGTGAAGTCAGCGCCGGCGACAACCTACGTGAACCTGGCGACAACTACGACAGCACCTACGTCAGGAGAAGTCAAGCTACTCTCATTGGCGTCAAATCCACTGTCGCCGACTGTCTCTGAAATTTTTTCAACATGTTGAAAATCCAGCGGCAACCAGAAAGACGCTACGACTCTTTGGGCGACTGAGGAGACGACTCGCGACCATACAGGCGACACCCCGGCAACTATGTGGCGACAGCCTAGTCGCCTGTAGTCGCCTAAAAAAGAGCCTAAGTGGGACAGGGCCTTCATAAATCAATGTTTGATCATTGCTATCAAGAATATTCTGTGCTTCATCCTGTAATGGTTAAAGGATAATGCCCATTTAATTTTCGAACTATGGTTAAGCATCTTAAGCATTTCAATAAAGATGGAAAAAGCGTGCAAATCCCAGACTGAACACACTGCCAGGAGTCTCTTTAGTCAGGCCTGCCAGCCAGAAGTATGTAGGTAGTGTTGGCTAGAGTCACATTGGGTGGCTAAAGTTAAATAAACAAGGGATTTTGAGAATCAAATTCAAAGGCTTACAAATCTAAGCAAGAAATCTTGGGTGGGGACCAGGATAAACAAGGTTGCTGATTCCTTAAACTCTTCACAGAAATGTCAGGTGCAATCTTTCTTCTCCTCTGCCCTGAACATAATCAGTTTATGTTATAGTTTAGTTTAGAGATACAGTGCGGAAACAGGCCCTTCGGCCCACCAGCGAACCCTGTACACTAACACTATCCTACACACACACTAGGGACAATTTTACACATTTTAACGAAGCCAATTAACCTACAAACCTGTACATCTTTGGAGTGTGGAAGGAAACAGGAGCACCCGGAAAAAAGCCACGCAGGTCACGGGGAGAACGTACAAACTCCGGACAGGCAGCACCTGTAGTCAGGATCGAACCCGGGTCTCTGGCGCTGCAAGGCAGCAAATCTACCGTGCCGTCCTCATGTGCCTTGTTCTTTAGCTTTAGAGATACAGCTTGGAAACAGGCCCTTCGGCCTACCGGGTCCTCGACAACCAGCGAACCCCGCACAAACCCATTCTTCTCGGTGGGTTTGGGAAGCATTACTGCAAAACTCCAACTTTGCAAAGAAAAAGGACACAAAATGCTGGAGTAACTCTCCGGAGAACATTGATAGGTAACGTTTTGGGTTTTGATCCTTCTGCAGACTGCGACCACTTTGTAAACCATGATGAGGAGTGTTTAGGTTGGAACTAGTATTTCTTGAAGTGCTGGAAGTTTATTGAGCGACTTGGAAGAACGTTGATGCACTTTGCGGAATCAGAATGGTCACAAGTTGGCAGAGGCATACTGTGGTACCAAAAAAATATTGCCCCAATTATAATTTGCCGCTGTGGTACAGATAGTACTATTGTGTCACAAGCTTCACAGCTCCAGCCTTTGCTAACTCTTGCGCTAATGTTGACCAACACTATTGATTTAGTGAAGTTTTCTTCACGCACTGCACTGAATGGTCTACAAAGATGACTAAAACCGCATTCTGCTGCTTGGAGGGAATATTGAAGTGGCTCTGACCGCTCGGTATTTGTGCCTCTCTCAGGCAGTTGGAATTAAACCCGTATTTTAGTGGCTACCACAGCCACGTGTGTTTTCTCAACACTTTTGGTGGTTAATCCCAGATTCCCTCTCGGCAAACCAACCCATTCATACTCGTACATTTTAAAATTAGGTTTAAAAGATGGGTTCGGTGGGCTGAAGGGCCACTTTTCACACTGTATCTGTAAAGTAAACTCTCTCCAAGGTAAAGTCATACACGATAATATTGGTGTTTCTTCATTGGTGTTATGCCTCAGAAGGCTGTGGAGGCCAAGTCATTAGATACTTCTAAGGGCAGAGATAGGTAGATTCTTGATTACAACGGGGGCAGAGGGCGGTGGAGGCCGGTTCTCTGGATGCTTTCAAGAGAGAGCTAGATAGGGCTCTTAAAAATAGCGGAGTCAGGGGATATGGGGAGAAGGCAGGAACCGGGTACTGATTGGGGATGATCAGCCATGATCACATTGAATGGCGGTGCTGGCTCAGAGGGCCGAATGGCCTTCTCCTGCACCTATTGTCTATTGTCTATTGAGTCAAGGGTTATGGAGAGAAGGCAGGGGAATTGGGTTGCGAGGACCAGATCGAAGATCGATCAGTCATGATTGAATGTCGGAGTAGACTTGATGGGCCGAATGGCCTAATTCTGCTCCTATCACTTATGAACTTAGGTCTAAGGTCTAGAGTGTCCTACCAAACTGCTATGTGGGTGCACTTTCACCACATGGACGACAGTGGTTCAAGAATGTGGCTCACCACCACCCCCACATGGCCAATTAGTAGTGAGCAATAAAGGCTGGACGTCAGCAAAGACCAAATTCTTTAGAATTCACAAATTTCATAAGTTATAGGAGCAGAGTTAGGCCATTCGGCCCATCGAGCCTACTCCACCACTCAATCATACTCATCCCATTTTCCTGCCTTCTCCCCATAACAATAGACAATAGACAATAGGTGCAGGAGTAGGCCATTCGGCCCTTCGAGCCAGCACTGCCATTCAATGTGATCATGGCTGATCATCCCCAATCAGTACCCCGTTCCTGCCTTTTCCCCATATCCCCTGACTCCACTATCTTTAAGAGCCCTATCTAGCTCTCTCTTGAAAGCATCCAGAGAACCCGCCCCCACCGCCCTCTGAGGCAGAGAATTCCACAGACTCACAACTCTCTGTGAGAAAACCCTTAACACGCAATCTAATCAAGAACTTGTCTATCTCTGCCTCAAAATTATTCACTGACTTGGCCTCCACAGCCTTCTGTGGCAATGGGTTCCACACATTAACTACCCTCTGACTAAAGAAGTTCCTCCTCACCTCCTTTCTGTGGTTATAGTTCCTGCTACAACCACCTCCTCTGGCAGCTCGTTCCATACACCCACCCACCCTGTGTGTGAAAAAGTTACCCCTCAGGTTCCTATTAAATCGTTCCCCTCTCACCTTAAACCTATGTTTTCTGGTTCCTGATTCCCCTACTCTGGGTAAGTGACTCTGTGCATCTTCAGAGATACAGCGTGGAAACAGGCCCTTTTGCCCATCGAGTTCCCACCGATCAGCGATCACCCATAACCTAACACTCCCCTTACACACTAGGGACAATTTACAATTTTACTGGACCCAATTAACCTACAAACCTGTAAGTCTTTAGAGAGTGGGAGGAAACCAGAGCACCTGGTGAAAACCACGCAGTCACAGGGAGAACGTACAAAGTCTAGCTGGAGTAGACAAAAATGCTGGAGAAGCTCAGCGAGTGAGGCAGCATCTATGGAGCGAAGGAAATCGCCTATATCCTTCAGAAGGGTCTCGACCCAAAACGTTGCCTATTGCTCCATAGATGCTGCCTCACCCGCTGAGTTTCTCCAGCATTTTTGTCTACCTTTGATTTTCCAGCATCAGCAGTTCCTTCTCAAACAAAGTCTAGCTGGAGTTGGTTTTGTCATTCACAGAAAGATTTGGGGTGCTCGCTGTGCAGTATTATCCGATCTGTTTGGATAGCTTTTCACTGTACATCGGTGAACACGATAATAAACGATAATAAACCTGAACCAATTCCTCAAATGCACGGCGAACCTTTCCCCAATCTGGAAGCCCTCCAAAAATAACACAGCGAGTGTTAAAAGGGAGCAGGTTCAAGGATCTGACTAGCAGAACAGAAAAAGGCTCACTCGTGTGTTTAGTTCCGAATCAGTTTTATTGGCAAGAAAGAGAACAAAAACAAAACTTGTCTCGGTATGTGCGGGGTCTGTTTTAAAGCAGGACACACAACTCTCTCTCTCTCTCTCTCCCTCTGCCTCTGTCCGCGGCGCTGATCGCGACTCAGCCCGTCGGTGAAGCCCTCTCATGCATGAACTTGAACAAACTTCTGTCTTACCAGCGCCGGCCTTTATACAGGTAAGAAATCAGCTGTTGAAATAACCGCCGGGAGGTCCTGGCTAATAGCACTGCTCCAAATTCAAACTATAACCAATGGCAGGGGACTGCATTCGAGCGGGCCCCCCCCCCCCCCCCGGGAACAAAGCGCGATTAGCCGCCAGACTGACGTGGAAAGCAATACACACGGCACTGCCGGTTTGGCACGCAAAGGTTTAAACAAAACGCTGTCGGCTTAGTGCGTGGGAATTTAAACAAAGAGCTGTCGGCTGCAGCGCTATGGGCTTTAAACATAGCGCTATGTCCGCAGCGCTACGGGTCACAGGTTGTTCGGGCAAAATTCTCGTATAACTAGTAATTAAAGGTTGCAAATGATCAATTTGGCTTAAGGTAATAATCTGAGATGCTTTATACGCTTTGTAGAGAGAAGTAGTTGCCCATTCTACTGTAGCTGGGGGCAGAGACTGTGGAATCAAAAGATCACGCAAGTTGGCTTCTCGGCCGAGCGGATACATAGACACTCGAGAAGCACGAAAATGTTAAATGAGAATGTTTATTCCACCAAAGGAGGTTTTGATGCCCAGTTCAGAAATGACCTTTTCACGTTTGATTTAAAGCGTCATTTTGTGAGTGGATGTAAATTAGCATTAAATGTCATCTGCAGAATCTGTGATTTATGCGACTGTTCTGCCCAACTGCAGGCGGCTAAAGAAGAGACAATAAATTTGGTTCCAGTGTCTGATTGGTATTTTTGGCATTTAAGGATTAGTTTAGTGATATAGCGTGGAAAAAGGCCCTCTGGTCCGCGCCGACCAGCGATCCCCGCACACTATCCTACATACACTAGGGACAATTTATAATTCTTACCAAAGCCAATGAACCCACAAACCTGTATGCTATTGGTACTCTGATGCACTTGTGATTTGCACAACTTTAGGGCTGTCTTCATCAATCTGAGCTATTGACTATAGTTTGGTCAAAGAAGATGAATCATTTCGACTTCCCTCATCTCAAAATATTTAACAGAAATCTGAGGGGTAATTTTTTCACAAGAAGGCAGGTGGGTGTATAGAAACATAGAAACATAGAAAATAGGTGCAGGAGTAGGCCATTCGGCCCTTCGAGCCTGCACCGCCATTTAATATGATCATGGCAGATCATCCAACTCAGTATCCTGTACCTGCCTCCTCTCCATACCCCCTGATCCCTTTAGCCACAAGAGCCACATCTAACTCCCTCTTAAATATAGCCAATGAACTGGCCTCAACTACATTCTGTGGCAGAGAATTCCAGAGATTCACCACTCTCTGTGTGAAAAATTATTTTCTAATCTCAGTCCTAAAAGATTTCCCCTTTATCCTTAAACTGTGACCCCTTGTTCTGGACTTCCCCAACATCGGGAACAATCTTCCTGCATCTAGCCTGTCCGACCCCATAAGAATTTTGTATGTTTCTATAAGATCCCCCCCTCAATCTTCTAAATTCTAGCGAGTACAAGCCGAGTCTATCCAGTCTTTCTTCATATGAAAGTCCTGACATCCCAGGAAATCAGTCTGGTGAACCTTCTCTGTACTCCCTCTATGGCAAGAATATCCTTCCTCAGATTAGGAGACCAAAACTGTACGCAATACTCCAGGTGTGGTCTCACCAAGACCGTGTACAACTGCAGTAGAACCTCCCTGCTCCCTATACTCAAATCCTTTTGCTATGAATGCTAACATAACATTCGCTTTCTTCACTGCCTGCTGCACCTGCACGCCTACTTTCAATGACTGGTGTACCATGACACCCAGGTCTCATTGCATCTCCCCTTTTCCTAATCGGAACGTATGGAACGAGCTGCCAGAGGAGATAGTTGAGGCAGGGACTATCCCAACATTTATGAAACAGTTGGACAGGTACATGGATAGGACAGGTTTAGAGGGATGTGGACCAAAGGCGGGCAGGTGGGACTAGTGTAGCTGTGGGACATGTTGGCCGGTGTGGGCAAGTTGGGCTGAAGGGCCTGTTTCCACACTGTATCACTCTATGACTATCTTGTTTTGAGGATGACTATACCATTGACACTTGCTCATGGACTGGACATAACAAGGTAAAGCTACTACCAGAGGTTGAGGACTGACAATGATAGAGACCGGCACAGCATGAGAGCAGGGTGACATGGTGGTGCAGCGGTAGAGATACTGCCTTACAGGACTAGAGACCTGGGTTCGATCCTGACTACGGGTGCTGTTTTCTCCGAGATCTTCGGTTTGCTCCCACACTGGAGAGAAGGCAGGTACGGGATACTGAGTTGGATGATCAGCCATGATCATATTGAATGGCGGTGCAGGCTCGAAGGGCTGAATGGCCTACTCCTCCACCTATTTCCTATGTATCTATGTATGTACTCCAAAGACGTACAGGTTTGTAGATTAATTGGCTTGGTATAAATATAAAATTGTCCCTGGTGTGTGTTTGATAGTGCTAGTGTACGGGGATCGCTGGTCAGTGCGGACTCAGTGGGCCGAAGGGCCCGTTTCCGCGCTGTATCTCTAAACATACACTAAACGCCACCTGAAACGTGACTTTTCCAGCATTCCTATCTCGCTCCCTGACTCCCGCATCATTGAAGAAGGGTTTCAACCGGAAACATCACCGGTCCACGTTCACCAGGAATGCTGCCTGACCTGTTGAGGCTTCTTCAGACTTCTCGAACCGAAACGTCAACCATTCCTTCTCTCCAGAGATGCTGCCTGACCCGCTGAGTTGCTCCAGCATTTTGTGTCTATCTTCGGTGTAAACCCAGCATCTGCAGTTCCTTCCTAAGCAAGGTTAACCATTCTTTTTTGAAATTCTAATCAGCACTGGCCAAACTCCCTCGATTTCCCTTCATAGAACAACCTTAATATTCCCAAAATAAATCTCATGCTCCATGCAATGTGATTCCAAGCAAATGGTTATTAATTTATAGAATTTTTAAAGTTATTATATTTTATCCGTTTGTATTGCATTTAGATTCGTTTAGAAACAGCGCAGAAACAGGGCGTTCAGCCCACTGAGTCCACGCCGATCAGCGATCCCCTCGTACACCAGCACTGTCCTACACACCAGGGACAATTTACAATTTTTGTCGGCCAATTAACCTACAAACCTGCACGTCTTTGGAACGTGGGAGGAAACCGAAGCACGCGGAGAAAACCCGTGCGGTCACAGGGAGAACGTACAAACTCCATACAGACAAGTACCTGTAGTCAGGATCGAACCCGGATCTCTGGCGCTGTAAAGGGGGCTGTCCCACTGTACGAGCTAATTCAAGAGTTCTCCTGAGTTTCCCCTGATTCGAACTCGGAGATTTACGGTAATAGCCGCTCGTAGGTACTCGGGGCTCGCGTGGACATTTTTCGACATGTTGAAAAATCTTCCCGAGTCATCACGAGCTTACCGCGTTTCCCGAGTACCTGCCCTTAGCGTTACGAGCCGCTAAGAGATGTCCCCGAGCTCCGACGTACCCGCTACCTACATTCTATGTGCTTCCCACAAGTTTGATTTTTTTTTAAACTCGGTAGAGCTCTTGAATTACCTCGTACAGTGGGACAGGCCCTTTAGGCAGCAACTCTACCGCAGTGCCACTGTGCCGCCCCATTAGCCAGTTATGATGAAAGAATGGGTCGACTTGGGCTTGGAATTTGGAAGAATGAGAGGGGATTTTATAGAAACATATAAAATTCTTGAAGGATTGGACAGGCTAGATGCAGGAAAAAAATTCCTGATGTTGGGGGGAGTCCAGAATCAGGGGGTCACAGTTTAAGAATAAGGGGTCGGCCATTTAGGACTGAGAAGAGGAAAAACCTCTTCACCCAGAGAGTTGTGAATCTGTGAATTCTCTGCCACGGAAGGCAGTGGAGGCCAATTCACTGGATGTTTTCAAGAGAGAGTTAGATTTAGCTCTTAGAGCTAACGGAATCAAGGGATATGGGGAAAAAGCAGGAATGGGGTACTCATTTTAGATGATCAGCCATGTTCATATTGAATGGCAGTGCTGGCTCGAAGGGCCGAATGGCCTACACCTACACCTACACCTATGTTTCTAAGTAGGAATTGCATTACTCTGTGTCGGAACATCCTGTATCTTGACGTCTGTTCGAAAAGGCACCACCTTCAAGGGTGTAGCTGTCCCTCAGTTCTGAACTGAAGGGCCTGCTAAGACGTGCACGCACAGAGTCAGACATAATTCCAGATGTTTTGAACTCTGGAGGGAAAGCTGCTATCTACTGAACCACAGCTGGCATCTGGGGAACGGGCTGCAGGAAACACAAAAAACATTTCCTGAGGAAATGTAATGGTTTGTCTAATGTTTGAGACCCTGGGCCTTTGAAAGAAGGAATCAGTTTAATATGCCAAATTGCCTTTCCGTGTACATGGCTGTTTTTTTCATCTTCTTCCCTAACATCTGATAAAAGGGAAAGTAAACAGATGTTTAATTTTGAGCAGTAAGTATCTGAACGTTAGGCCTTTCTGCTTGACTTCCAGCCTTGCATGTGGGACAAATTATACAAATAGTTTGTTCAGCTTCCTCAAAACATGGTGTAAACTGCAGCCGTCATCTTGCAAGAGCATTGGAACAAGCGTTGGGGGCACGTTGGCGCAGCGGTAGAGTCGCTGCCTCACAGCGCCAGAGACCCGGGTTCAATCCTGACTATGGGCTCCGTCTCTACGGAGTTTGTACATTCCCCCCGCGACCTGCGTGGGTTTTCACCGGGTGCTCTGGTTTCATCCCACACTCCAAAGACGTGCAGGTTTGTAGGTTTTATTGTCTTCGGTAAAAAAACGTAAATTGTCCCTAATGCTAGTGATCGCTGGTCGGCGCGGACTGGGTGGGCCGAAGGGCCAGTTTCCGCTCTGTATCACTAAACTAAACTAAGTGGGGAAACTTAACTGGTGAGTCTTAGCTATTAATGGATCTCAAGGTAACTAATGCTTTAATGGCGATTGATAAATTCTGACATGACGTAACCGCTAAAAGCATGTAAAGAAACTCATGTCAAAAACCACACTGCATAAACTAAGGAAATAGACAATAGACAATAGGTGCAGGAGTAGGCCATTCGGTCCTTCGAACCAGCACCGCCATTTAATGTGATCATGGCTGATCATCCCCAATCAGTACCCCGTTCCTGCCTTCTCCCCATATCCCCTGACTCTGCTATTTTTAAGAGCCCTATCTAGCTCTCTCTTGAAAGCATCCAGAGAACCTGCCTCCACCGCCCTCTGAGGCAGAGAATTCCACAGACTCACCACTCTCTGTGAGAAAAAGTGTTTCCTCGTCTCCGTTCTAAATGGCTTACTCCTTATTCTTAAACTCAGGCCCCTGGTTCTGGACTCCCCCAACATCGGGAACACGTTTCCTGCCTCTAGCGTGTCCAAACCCTTAACAATCTTATATGTTTCAATGAGATGCCCTCTCATCCTTCTAAACTCCAGAGTGTACAAGCCCAGCTGCTCCATTCTCTCAGCATGTGACAGTCCCGCCATCCCGGGAATTAGCCTTGTAAACCTACGCTTCACTCCCTCAATAGCAAGAATGTCCTTCCTCAAATTAGGGGACCAAAACTGCACACAATACTCCAGGTGTGGTCTCAATAGGGCTCTGTACAACTGCAGAATATCAAAGGAAAACGGGATTTTCTGTTCACTTAACTTTATATTCATGAAAAATGTATAGTGTGCACATGTTAGGGAATACGATACATAAGAACAGTTCAGATCCGGTATCAATTGCTTAACATCTGCAGGTCAGGTAAACTTCTATTCTCTGGAGGGTTTCATGGTAACTACGCAGAATTAATAAACCTTTGCGTCATTAGTAACTATTCCCTGAACCAAACTGGTAGTTACGTGCCTTCTCACAACAAGTGAGCATTGGGGACTAGTGCAACATGGCCTCAATGCATTTCACATAAGACCATCATTGAAAGAAGCCCTCCACCCAAAGTCCATGAAGGATTAAAACAAATCACATCCTGTGGGAAAGCGAGGGAGGAGGAAGGAAGAGTGGGCTTGTCCTTCGCGCCCATTTACAATGAAAGGATTTATTTGACGACAATGCAAAAACATTTATAACACTCGACTAACTCTTCTGTCTTATTTCACAGAGCGCACTTCAAAGAGGGGGAAATAAAAGTTCCTTCTGCAAATATCTGGAGTGGGCAACATCAAGAGTCGGCCCATGCAACATCCATCAAGTATCTGTTGGTTTCCACAGCTGAATCGGGTTAGTCAGTTGTCAACTGAATCGGTGCTTGGGACAACGCCAGACACGTGGGTTCAGATTTTATTGCCAAAAACCAACAAGCCCAGAACTTCACCGCATGTGTCGTCAAAGACATTCCATTAGTAATAATTGGCACCATGATTATTGGTGCTCCACTCCCTTTCCTGCTGGACATATACAGGAAGAGATGTATCAGCAGAGCCATCTCCATCATCAAAGACCCCTACCACCCATCCCATCACATATTCTCCATCCTGCCATCTGGGAAGAGGTACCGGAGCATTAGGTGCAAAACCAGCAGGATGCTCCTCAGCTTCTTCCCGCAGGTTATAAGACTGATAAACGGACTTTGCCCCCTGCCAAAGTATCGTGCACCAACCACCAACCTGGACACACTGCAGCAGAGCCACTGTCGTGCCGCTGCCGATCGGAACGCCTGTTGATGTTTAGTAGAGAGTAGAGTGTTAATTTGTTCATGATATATGTATTTTTACTTCTATTTATTTTTTACTGCACACTGAAATGGACACTGGTTGAGGAACGTTTTTTTGTTTCCTCTGGGTATGCGAATACTCAGGAAATGACAATAAAGATATACAACACAATACAATACAATACAAATGCACTTCACGATTGAAGACACAAAGCGCTGGAATAACTCAGCGGGTCCGGCTGTATCTCTGAAGAATATGAAGCGAGACAAAAAGCTGGAGAGACTCAGCGGGTGAAGCAGCATCTACAGAGCGAAGGAATGGGTGATGTTTCGAGTCGAGACCCTTCTTCAGACTGTCGTGGGGGTGGGGGGGGGAAGAAGAAAGGAAGAGGTGGAGACAGTAGGCTGTGGGGGAGCTGGGAAGGGGAGGGGGAAGGAGGGAGAGAGCAAGGACTACCTGAAACTGGAGAAGTCAATGTTCATACCGCTGGGGTGTAAACTACCCAAGCAAAATATGAGGTGCTGCTGCTCCAATTTGCGGTGGGACTCACTCTGGCTATGGAGGAGGCCCAGGACAGAAAGGTCTCTGAAGATTATGGATAGGTGATTTTTTGGGTCTCGTCCTGAAACATCACTTATCCATTGTCTCCAGAGATGCTGCCTGACCCCGCTGAGTTATTCCAGCACATTGTGTCTATTATTTGGTAAACCAGCATCTGCAGTTCCTTGTGTCTACACTTCACCACTGGACATTGACCCATTGACTCCGCTGACATGTCCAGCACTTACCATGGAGAGATCACTCGCAAAATATTCACCAAGTT
>CM075979.1:5029089-5088428 GCA_038087875.1 Malacoraja senta
GATCAGGGGGTATGGAGAGAAGGCAGGTACGGGATACTGAGTTGGATGATCAGCCATGATCGTATTGAATGGCGGTGCAGGCTCGAAGGGCCGAATGGCCTACTCCTGCACCTAATTTCTATGTATCTATGTATCAGCAATTCAACTGAGCTACCTAACCTCCGTTAAGATTATTACCTCAACAAAGGCAATTCATTTTCCACTGACACATCCCAAGTTGGCATTGGTTCAGGTTAATTAATGTCAAGTGTACCGAGGCACAGTGAAAAGCTTTGTTTTGCATCAGATTATACTATACATAAGTACAAGCAAGTCAAACTCAAGTACATTAGATAGAGCAGAGTGCAAGATACAGAGGATCTTATGATAGAGGTATACAGATTAGGGGGAGGATGAGAAGGAGGTCAGCATGGGGAGTGGGGGGGGGGGAGATGAGGGGACAAAGGGGGAGGGAGGAGGGGGGCAGAGGAAAGGGGATGGGGATGAGGGGGGGGGGACGGGGGGGAACAAGGAGGGGACCGCGGGAGGGGAGGGACTGAGGGGGGGGAATGATAGGGGGAAACGAGAGGGGTCCTGAGGGAGGTCGGAGTGCCGAGGAGGAGGACAGAGGGGTGGGGGGGGGAAATGAAAGAGGGGGAGGAAACGAGGCGGGGCTGGGGAGGCAAGAACCCGGAAAGACATGCTAAGGAAAAAACACTGTCCAATATTTCAAACGAAAATCAAAACAGCCCAGTCAATATTTAACGCTGAAGGAGGTGCTATCGGATCCACACCGTGGTCAGTAGCTGAAGGACGTAAGCTGTGCTTTATGTGTGTCATTAGCGTTTATTATTTACTGAATATTACTGAGCCATCCATCCCGCCATCTGCTTTATCACCTCTCTCACTGGTGGAAACCACGGGGGCCATTTGGCCTGGGGCACCATTGTTTGCCTTAACCACCCCTATCAGCCCTGCAGGGCTCAGGCAATTCCGCATCAAACCATCAAACCGTCTGCCGCTTTCTAAACTCGTTTGCGAACGCTCACAGATCACATCATCCCGGCCAGTCGCCTCCACCCCACTGACCCGCCCTCCCCCGTGTTTTGATTCCCACTCATAAATAAATTAAACATCCAACTGAGGTCACGTTCCAATTTGCTTCTCGTGGACAGAAAACCAATATCAAGCGCGTCTCCCTTTCCCTTTTGTTCCATTAATTTTTCAAAATAAAGAATTGAAGTGTTGACTCATTTACGACTCCATTCCCCCCCACCCGCCCCTCGCTCCTCAATTGGAACAAATAGATCTCGCAGGGAAGGGAAGCGATTAGCTCAAAGTCACGCTATCATTCATCCGCAGATCCTCAGATCCTCGGAGGGCGGCACAGCAGTAGAGTTGCTGCCTCACAGCGCCAGAAAACCGGGTTCGATCCCGACTGCGGGTGCTGTCTGTACGGAGTTTGTACATTTCTCCCCGTGACCTGCGTGGGTTTTCTCCGGGTGCTCCGGTTTCCACCCACACTCCAAAGACGAGCAGGTTTGTAGTTTAATTGGCTACGATAACATCGTAAATTGTCCCTAGTATCTAGGATAGCGCTAGTGTACGGGGTGATCGCAGGTCGGCGCGGACTCGGCGGGCCGAAGGTCCTGTTTCCGCGCTGTATCTCTGAAAGTCTGAAAGTCTGATATTTGAATGTAGTTGGTGAATAACCAATAACACTCGCTTTGAAACGTCAGTCTGAAGAAGGGTCTCGACCCGAAACGTCACCCATTCCTTCTCTCCAGAGAAGCTGCCTGTCCCGCTGAGTTACTTCAACTTTTTGTGTCTATCTTCGGTTTAAACCGGCATCTGCAGTTCCTTCCTGCACATTCCTTCACACTTTGAATGAATTGTGCGTATGTCGAGCAAGATTGTGACTGAACTGTTTGCAAAAATCTTCACTGTACTTAGATTAGCGACGCAGTGGTGCTGGTTTCCGAGGGGAACGGTGACGGACGCACCACACATCTCTGTCCTCCAGTTCCTGCGGACTTCCGCCGCTGGAAGTACAGGATTATGGTAAGTGTGTGCTCTATCATCATTCCTTGCAACGCTATGTACGACAGTGATCGCAGCTTCTACTGAAGTGTGGATGGTCGTTGGCTCGTTAGAAGCTCATCCGCCCTTTGACAGGTCTTGTTTTTGGTCCTGCTGGGGGTCCACAGCCCCCTCCTCACCTGGCAAAGCAGGTGGAGGGGGGAGACGGTTTAGTCGCCGACTATCCGACCATGGAGCAGGTAGCACGGGATTACATGGTACCAAGATACCATGTACCTAGGTACACGTGACAATAAAGTACCAGTGAACCAAATTGAAACTGTTTCTTCCCAAGAACTTAAAACACATAAATGATGTTTGTCAGCACTGTACATTACTGTACTCTCAACTCCCAGAGACTAGGGCCTCTAACACACTCAATGGACTTGCTCAAATTTCAAATTTCATCATCACTTAATTAATGGGACTCAGGCTTTGACCCAATAACATTTGATAAATGCTTTGACATTTGTCTCTGGACAGTGCACTTAGTTACGTGGCAGCACCATCCGTATGTCCCTTGACAACACAATCAAATCAATTCAGGAAACTATGCACTTCACACAATAAAACACTCCTGTTATTGGGTTAGTACATCACAAAGGTCATTTAACCTCAAGGATTGTATGTTTTGACTGAGTTTTATTGTTTTATGCCTATCTTTTTCTTTTAACGCTAACTTTGGACTTAAGCAACACATACAGTTTATTATATCCAACAAGGGACAGTTTATTTGTGCAGCAATCTCAAGAAAAGTGCACAAATAAAAATCAGCCCAGCTAATTTGGCAACGTGGATCCCATGCTTTCCATGATAGCATGTCAAAAAACACAAATAATTATGTGTTTCAAAGAATTTGAATGGTCTGCTTTCTCTTGCATTTCCAACACTGCACTCTGTGCAAACCGGTTCGAAAGCTTTCACGAGTCGAGGGTGAAGAGTGTTGTATTGGGGAGCCGTTGGAGCGAGGAGGAGTTACCTGGAGCTGTGAGTAGAAAAACAGCGCGGGGCTTGCTTCTACAGAGGCCCGGGGAGCCGTTGGAGCGAGGAGGAGTTACCTGGAGCCGTTGGAACCCAAATCTGCAACGTTCCATCTGCAGCTGCAACGTTCCAGAGAAGGAGTGTGGGGGAAGCCTCTGATTGGTCGAACGGACTAGAGGAAGCAGCTGATTGTATTGTATCCCAGGTAAGGGGATTATGAGGGCCAGGGCAGTTTACTGTTCTGGATGTCAGATGTGGGAGGTCATGGAGTCTGAGTGCCCTCCAGACGTCCACATCTGCGCCAGGTGCGTCGAGATGGGGCTCCTAAGGGACCGTGTTAGGAACCTGGAGCAGCAACTCGATGACCTCTGTCTGCTCAGGGAGAGCGAGGAGGTCATAGAAAGGAGTTACAGGGAGGTGGTCACTCCAAGACCACGGGAGACAGAAAACTGGGTCACAGTTAGGAAGGGCAATGGGCAGAGGCAGGGACTGGTGAGTACCCCAGTGGCTGTACACCTTGAAAATAAGTACTCATGTTTGAGTAATGGTGGTGGAGATGGCCTATCTGGGGGCAGCGACAGCGGCCGGGCCTCTGGCACAAAGACCGGTCCTGTTGCTCAGAAGGGTAAGGAAAAGAAGAGGAGGGCAATTGTAATAGGGGACTCTATAGTCAGGGGGTCGGATAGTCGTTTCTGTGGACGCAGACAGGAGACCCGGATGGTAGTTTGCCTCCCTGGTGCCAGGGTCAGGGATGTGTCTGAACGTGTCGAAGAAATCCTGAAATGGGAGGGAGAGGAGCCTGAGGTTGTGGTACATATAGGTACCAACGACATAGGTAAAAAAAGAGAAGAGGTCCTGAAAGAAGAATTTAGGGAGTTAGGTAGAGAGTTAAGGAGAAGGACTGCAAAGGTAACAATCTCAGGATTACTGCCTGTGCCACGCGACAGTGAGAGTAGGAATGGAGCGAGGTGGAGGATAAATGAGTGGATGAGGGACTGGTGCAGTGGGTATGGATTCAAGTTTCTGGATCATTGGGACCTCTTTTGGGGAAGGTGCGACCTGTACAGAAAGGATGGTTTGCATTTGAACTCGAGGGGGACCAATATCCTGGCGGGTAGATTTGCAAAGGCTACTGGGGAGACTTTAAACTAGTATGGTTGGGGGGAGGGACTCAAATTGGGAAAGCTAGCAGTCAGTGTGTGAGGCAGGAGGCAGAGAATGGAAGCACTCTGACCCAAAATGTAGGGGAGAGAGAAGAAAAAGACAATAAACAGAGAATAAGAGAGGGTGGGTTTCTTAAATGTGTATATTTTAATGCTAGGAGCATTGTAAGAAAGGTGGATGAACTTAAAGCCTGGATTGACACCTGGAAGTATGATGTTGTGGCGATCAGTGAAACATGGTTGCAGGAGGGCTGTGATTGGAAACTAAATATTCCAGGATTTCGT
The DNA here is from genome assembly GCA_038087875.1 of Malacoraja senta. Taxonomy (NCBI): domain Eukaryota; kingdom Metazoa; phylum Chordata; class Chondrichthyes; order Rajiformes; family Rajidae; genus Malacoraja; species Malacoraja senta. The sequence goes on from CM075979.1 coordinate 5,033,577, forward strand.
TGCTTCAGGTGTGATAGAATTGGAGGGGCAAGAGGTGGAGGTGTTGCATTGCTTATCAGGGACGATATTACAGCAGTGCTTTGGCAGGATAGATTAGAGGGCTCTTCTAGGGAGGCTATTTGGGTGGAACTGAGAAATGGGAAAGGGGTAGCAACACTCATAGGGGTGTATTATAGACCGCCAAATGGGGAGCGAGAATTCGAGGAGCAAATATGTAAAGAGATTGCAGATATTAGTAGTAAGCACAAGGTAGTGATTGTGGGAGATTTCAATTTTCCACACATAGACTGGGAAACACATTCTGTAAATGGGCTGGATGGGTTGGAGTTTGTAAAATGTGTGCAGGATAGTTTTTTGCAGCAATACATAGAAGTACCTACTAGAGAAGGGGCGGTGCTGGACCACCTGTTAGGAAATGAGACGGGTCAGGTGGCAGAGGTATGCGTTGGGGAACAGTTCGGGACCAGTGATCACAATACCATTTGTTTCAATATAATTATGGAGAGGGTCAGAACTGGACCTAGGGTTGAGATTTTTGATTGGAGAAAGGCTAACTTTGAGGAGATGCGAAAGGATTTAAAAGGAGTAAATTGGGACAGTTTGTTTTATGGGAAAGATGTGGAAGAGAAATGGAGGACATTTAAAGGTGAAATTTTAAGAGTACAGAATCTTTATGTCCCTGTTCGGTTGAAAGGAAATAGTAAAAATTGGAAAGAGCCATAGTTTTCAAGGGAAATTGGACACTTAGTTCGGAAAAAGAGAGAGATCTACAATAATTATAGGCAGCATGGAGTAAATGAGGTGCTTGAGGAGTATAAAAAAATGTAAAAAGTGTCCAAAGAAAGAAATTAGAAAAGCTAAAAGAAGATATGAGGTTGCTTTGGCAAGTAAGGTGAAAGTAAATCCAAAGGGTTTCTACAGCTATATTAATAGCAAAAGGATAACGAGGGATAAAATTGGTCCATTAGAGAGTCAGAGTGGACAGCTATCTGCAGAGCCAAAAGAGATGGGGGAGATATTGAACAATTTCTTTTCTTCGGTATTCACCAAGGAGAAGGATATTGAATTATGTGAGGTAAGGGAAACAAGTAGAGTAGCTATGGAAACTATGAGATTCAAAGAAGAGGAAGTACTGACACTTTTGAGAAATATAAAAGTGGATAAGTCTCCAGGTCCAGACAGGATATTCCCTAGCACATTGAGGGAAGTTAGTGTAGAAATAGCAGGGGCTATGACAGAAATATTTCAAATGTCATTGGAAACGGCAATAGTGCCGGAGGATTGGCGTACTGCGCATGTTGTTCCATTGTTTAAAAAGGGGTCTAAGAGTAAACCTAGCAATTATAAACCTGTTAGTTTGACGTCAGTGGTGGGCAAATTAATGGAAAGGATACTTAGAGATAATATATATAAGCATCTGGATAAACAGGGGCTGATTAGGAACAGTCAACATGGATTTGTGCCTGGAAGGTCATGTTTGACTAATCTTCTTGAATTTTTTGAAGAGGTTACTCGGGAAATTGATGAGGGTAAAGCCGTGGATGTTGTATATATGGACTTCAGTAAGGCCTTTGACAAGGTTCCTCACGGAAGGTTGGTTAAGAAGGTTCAATGGTTGGGTATTAATGGTGGAGTAGCAAGATGGATTCAACAGTGGCTGAATGGGAGATGCCAGAGAGTAATGGTGGATGGTTGTTTGTCAGGTTGGAGGCCAGTGACTAGTGGGGTGCCACAGGGATCTGTGTTGGGTCCACTGTTGTTTGTCATGTACATTAATGATCTGGATGATGGTGTGGTAAATTGGATTAGTAAGTATGCAGATGATACTAAGATAGGTGGGGCTGTGGATAATGAAGTAGATTTTCAAAGTCTACAGAGAGATTTATGCCGGTTGGAAGAGTGGGCTGAAAGATGGCAGATGGAGTTTAATGCTGATAAGTGTGAGGTGCTACATCTTGGCAGGACAAATCAAAATAGGATGTACATGGTAAATGGTAGGGAATTGAAGAATGCAGGTGAACAGAGGGATCTTGGAATAACTGTGCACAGTTCCCTGAAAGTGGAATCTCATGTAGATAGGGTGGTAAAGAAAGCTTTTGGTGTGCTGGCTTTTATAAATCAGAGCATTGAGTATAGAAGTTGGGATGTAATGTTAAAATTGTACAAGGCATTGGTGAGGCCAATTCTGGAGTATGGTGTACAATTTTGGTCGCCTAATTATAGGAAGGATGTCAACAAAATAGAGAGAGTACAGAGGAGATTTACTAGAATGTTGCCTGGGTTTCAGCAACTAAGTTACAGAGAAAGGTTGAACAAGTTAGGGCTTTATTCTTTGGAGCGCAGAAGGTTAAGGGGGGACTTGATAGAGGTCTTTAAAATGATGAGAGGGATAGACAGAGTTGACGTGGATAAGCTTTTCCCACTGAGAGTAGGGAAGATTCAAACAAGGGGACATGACTTGAGAATTAAGGGACAGAAGTTTAGGGGTAACATGAGGGGGAACTTCTTTACTCAGAGAGTGGTGGCTGTGTGGAATGAGCTTCCAGTGAAGGTGGTGGAGGCAGGTTCGTTTTTATCATTTAAAAATAAATTGGATAGTTATATGGACGGGAAAGGAATGGAGGGTTATGGTCTGAGCACAGGTATATGGGACTAGGGGAGAATACGTGTTCGGCACGGACTAGAAGGGTCGAGATGGCCTGTTTCCGTGCTGTAATTGTTATATGGTTATATGGTTATATTGTCATATGTCCCAGATAGAATAATGAAATTCAGCAAAATAGATTATGTAAACATAGTGTAATGGCAAATTTTTAATGTTTCCAGTGTCCTCATTTCCAGTCACCCTTACTACACGGGTACAGTAGGAGTGATCTTACGCAGACCCAATAGAACCAGATCATTCCCGTCGTTATTTCCAGTTTAGTCGGTTGTTTATTGAAGTAGTTGTACGAACAAAGAGATGAACGCACCAGGTTTTCCTAATTCTGCGTGCAAGTTGCAGCTGGTTGCTCTGTCCCTGGTCCCTCCCTGTGCCTTCCTGCCCCCTACATATACACCACCCTGTGCATCTAGTGACCGCCCCCCAAGTGTCCAATATAATACTGCAAGATAAATCTCAGCAAAATAATATGATATGCCAACAATAAACATCAATGGCTCCTACACATCGTACACTGTAAACAGTAAACAAGAAAACAAAGTTCAGTGTGTGTGTGTGTGTGTGTGTGTGTGTGTGTGTGTGTGTGTGTGTGTGTGTGTGTGTGTGTGTGTGTGTGTGTTATATATATAAATACATACACATACACACACACACACATACATAATATATATATATAAACTGCATATACACATATATGCACACACATACATACATAAAAACAAAGAGCGGTCCTGAGCTACTATCTACCTCACTGAAGCTCCCTCGACTATCTTTAATCGTACATTAGTGGACTTTATCTTGCACTATTCCCTTTATCGTGTATCTGTACACCGTAGTCGACTTAATAGTAATCATGTGAGGCAATTCCACTGAATCTTTAGCACGCAATAAAAAACTTTTCACAGCACCTCAGTGGCAATAAACTAAGCTAACCTTTCGAGGTTGACTACTTTTTTGAAAGATGTCACACAGCAAGTGTACAATATATATACACTGCAATGAATATGAATGGCCATGGTAATAAGTACGGAGCGTGGGAACTAGGATCTCGGCGAGGGGGCAGGGAATGCGGGAACAGGGGACTTGGACAAGAAGGGAGAGAGCTTGGGAATAACGAGAGAAACAAGGAACTGCTGATGCTGGTTTACAAAACAAAAAAGACACAAAGTGCTGGAGTAACTCAGCAGGTCAGGCAGCATCTCGGGGGGGAACGTGGATAGGTGATGTTTCGCGGGAGGGAACCTTCTTACAACAGAAAGAAAGTGGGCCTCTTCAAGTAGGCAAACCTTGAGGACATTTTGCAGTGAAGCAGTAAATAGACACACAAGGAACTGCAGTTGTTGGTTGTCAGAAAGAGGAGGGGATCTCCTGAAGGGTTCCAACCCGAAAAACCACCTATCCATGTTCTCCAGAGATGCTTCTTGACCTGCTCCAACACTTGGTGTCTTTTTATGTAAACCAGTATCTGCAGTTCCTCCTCTCTGGACTTGGCCCGCTCTGGTGGATGAAATATCCTACTTTCCATAGAACAAAAAATTCACTTAATGCACTTTCGAGAGGCACAGTGGTAGAGTTGCTGCCTTACAGCGCCAGAGCCCCAGGTTCGATCCTGACTACAGGTGTCGTCTGTATGGGGTTTGTAATTTCTCCCGTGACTGCGTGGGTTTTCTCCGGGTGCTCCGGTTTCCTCCCACACTCCAAAGACATGCAGGCTTGTCGGTTAATTGGCATCAGTAAAGATTATAAATTGTCCCTAGTATGTAGGATAGTGGTAGTGTACGGGGGTCGTTGGTCGGCGTGGACTCGGTGGGCCGAAGGTACAGTTTTCACACTGTTTATCTAAACTAAATTATATTAAAAGACACAAAGTGTTGGAGTAGCTCTATGGGTCAGGCGGGATCTCTGGAGGACATGGATAGGCAACATTTCACCAATATACTTAGGAACACTTTGTAGAATGATAGATTTTAATAAAGAAGCGAAAAATATTTTGAGAAATCTCCTTGCTCCAGGAAACATGAATATAAATTTGTTTAAATGAATTTGATAAATTAAATGCATCCGCTACTGTTGACTTAAGTTCATAAATAATGACTGGAATGCCTAACCTTGATAGCGAAAAGATAACCTTTCTTTCAGCTTTGACAAACTAGCAGCTGATATATTGTATTAACCATTGTAATGTCACATCCAACCAAGAAATTGCAGAGTTGTATATGTAGCCGAGTCCATCACACAGACCACACTCCCCACCATTGTAGATGTAGCCGAGTCCATCACACAGACCACACTCCCCACCATTGTAGATGTGGCCCAGTCCATCACACAGACCACACTCCCCACCATTGAACTTCACGCTGCCTCGAAAAGGCAGCCGACATAATCAAAGACTTGTCCAACCCCGGCCATTCCTTCTTCTCCCCGCTCCCATCCGGAAGAAGATACAGGAGCTTGAAAGCGCGCACCACCAGAGTCAGGAACAGCTTCTTCCCCCCTCTGTTAACAGGCTTCTGAATGGTCCTTCCATAAGCTAGGGTACTGTCCGATTCACCTCTACCCCGTGTGGACATTGGACTTTGTCTGTGGAACTAGTGCGCTACAATGCTGAGAATAATATTCTGCACTCTGTATCTTCCCCTTTGCTCAATCATTTGAACTTGATTGTATTAATCAAGTTTGACGATTGTATTCATCTATACTATTATTAGATCTGTGTTGGATAGCGTGCAAAATAAAGCTTTTCACTGTACCTTTTTCTTTAAATACAAAGAGCTTTTATTCAAACACAAATCCATAGTAGTAACAAAATCAAGACTGCCATTGGCAGTTTACAACCAAACAGTTTAGAGCAGCAGGGTGGCGCAGCGGTAGAGTTGCTGCCTTACAGTGAATGCAACGCCGGAGGCCCGGGTTTGATCCCGACTACGGAGTTTGTACGTTCTCCCTGTGACCTGCGTGGGTTTTCTCCCAGATTTTCAGTTTCCTCCCACACTCCAAAGACGTACAGGTTTGTAGGTTAATTGGCTTGGTAAATGTAAAAATTGTCCCTCACGTGTGTAGGATAATGTTATTGTGCGGGGATCGCTGGTCGGAGCGGACCCGGTGGACCGAAGGGCCTGTTTCCGCGCTGTATCTCTAAACTAAACTAAAGTTAGGTTAAAATATTGTCAACTTTATCTACAATACATTTAACACCCCCCCTCCCCGCGGCAACCAGCGTTCACGGAAGGCGTCCAGAGTCGCCATGGACACCGCATGCTCGCTCTCCAGGGACACGCGGGCACAAACGTAGGCCCGGAAGATGGGCAGGCAGTCGGCTCGGGCAGAACCTTGGTGCACGTGATAATAATAAACCTAAACCCATACAACCATCACCACCATTCGAATGAAGGATTTGCTTTTCTGCACAGCTTGCGTTGTGAGTTCCATGAAAGATGGTTTTTTCAGTCTTGAAGATAGACACAAAATGCTGGAGTAACTCAGCGGGACAGGCCGCATCTCTGGATAGAAAGATAATAGACAATAGACAATAGGTGCAGGAGTAGGCCATTCGCCCCTTCGAGCCAGCACCGCCATTCAATGTGATCATGGCTGATCATCCCCAATCAGTACCCCGTTCCTGCCTTCTCCCCATATCCTCTGACTCTGCTATCTTTAAGAGCCCTATCTAGCTCTCTCTCGAAAGTATCCAGAGAACCGGCCTCCACCGCCCTCTGAGGCAGAGAGTTCCACAGACTCACAACTCTCTGTGAGAAAAAGTGTTTCCTCATCTCCGTTCTAAATGGCTTACCCCTTATTCTTAAACTGTGGCCCCTGGTTCTGGACTCCCCCAACATCGGGAATATGTTTCCTGCCTCTAGTGTGTTCAAACTCTCAATAATCTTATATGTTTCAATAAGATTCCCTCTCATCCTTCTAAACTCCAGAGTGTACAAGCCCAGCCGCTCCATTCTCTCAGCGTATGACAGTCCCGCCATCCCGGGAATTAACCTTGTAATGGGTGACAGACGCGAAACTGCTCCCTGCCCCGCTGAGTTACTGCAGCATTTTGTGTCTATCTTCGGTGTAGCAACATAGAAAAATAGGTGCAGGAGTAGGCTATTCAGCCCTTCGAGCCAGCACCGCCATTCAATATAATCATGGCTGATCATCTATAATCAGTACCCCGTTCCTGCTTTTTCCCCATATCGGTACCCACAAAGTTTCTGCAGTTCCTTCCTACACTTTTTTTTCAGTCTTATTCTGTATTCACACAGAAACATCCTAAGGAGCCCCTGTTCCTTCAACTCCGATACCTTTGAAGCATTATCTACAAAGAAGAAATGTATAAATATTGATTTCCTAACGAGATCCCAATGATGCTTGGAATAAGCAGATGTGCTGCGTGCTCAGATTGCGGAGTGCGACAAGAAACCACAGCTTTCTGTTTCACAGGTGAGGCTGGCACTAAAAACCCTTCTCATTCTGATTGATCAAACAGCAAAGGTGCAATAAATTCGCTCTGAAAAAGAATGAGTTTAGTTTAGTTTAGAGATACAGATAGTTTAGCGAAACGGGCCCTTTGGCCCACCGAATCTGCACCGATCAGCGATCCCCGCACATTAACACTACCCTACACACACTAGGGACAATTTCTACGTTTACACCAAGCCAATTAACCTACAAACCTGTACATCTTTGGATTGTGGGAGGAAACCAAAGATCTCGGGGAAAAAAACCCACGCAGAATAGAATAGAATAGAATAGAAACTTTATTTGCCACACGACCAGGGTTGGTGGTAATTGGGTTCGGTACATGATGGTACACTGCTTTAGCACATTAACACTAACAACAATAATAATAATAAAGCACATCACAAATCACAAATCTCACCAACAATACATAGTGCAAAAGAACAGACAAAAACCATAGACAAGACACTGTATACATCAAAGTCAAAAAGTTATTGGAGGGATTTAAGTGTTCTTATTGCTGAGGGGCATTGTCGTGTCGTCTGCAGGTCATGGGAAGAAAGCACAAACTCCGTACAGACAGCGCCCGTAGTCGTGATAGAACCCAGACGTCTGGCGCCGCGAGGCTCAACTCTACCGCTGCGCCACCGTGCCGCCCACAAATTAACAGTCAAGTATAAGGGAAAAATGAAGCGCTGACCGACATATGTCAGTAACACTTATCGGGCCTGTCCCACGATGCGAGTTCACCCAAGAGCTCTCCAGAGTTTAAAAAAAAATCAAACTCGTGGTACTTCATCACGAGAATTTATTTACTCTTGGAAACTTTTCACACTGTTGAAAAAACTTCACGAGTTTCCGCGTTTCCCGAGTACCTGCCGTTAGCGTTACGAGCCGCTACGAGACATCCACGAGCTCCGACATACCCGCTACGTACTCACCACGAGTTTGATTTTTTTATTTTTTAAACTCGGGAGAGCTCTTGGGTAAACTCGCATCGTGGGACGGGGCCTTAACTCAAAGGTCCTGCAAAGCTCATAGTTGAGCTGAAGTGTTCTATCCCACTTTCCAATCATCAATTTGTGGAAGGCTCAATGGCGCAGTCGTTAGAGTTGTTGCCTCACAGCGCCAGAGAACTGGGGGGCAGTGTTAGCTGTGAGGAGGATGCTAGGAGACTGCAAGGTGACTTGGATAGGCTGGGTGAGTGGGCAAATGTTTGGCAGATGCAGTATAATGTGGATAAATGTGAGGTTATCCACTTTGGTAGCAAAAACGGGAAGGCAGACTATTATCTAAATGGTGGCCGATTAGGAAATGGGGAGATGCAGCGAGACCTGGGTGTCATGGTACACCAGTCATTGAAAGTAGGCATGCAGGTGCAGCAGGCAGTGAAGAAAGCGAATGGTATGTTGGCCTTCATAGCAAGAGGATTTGAGTATAGGAGCAGGGAGGTTCTACTGCAGTTGTACAGGGTCTTGGTGAGACCACACCTGGAGTATTGCGTACAGTTTTGGTCTCCAAATCTGAGGAAGGACATTATAGCCATAGAGGGAGTGCAGAGAAGGTTCACCAGACTGATTCCTGGGATGTCAGGACTTTCATATGAGGAAAGACTGGATAGACTTGGCTTATACTCGCTAGAATTTAGGAGATTGAGAGGGGATCTTATAGAAACGTACAAAATTCTTATGGGGTTGGACAGGCTAGATGCAGGAAGATTGTTCCCGATGTTGGGGAAGTCCAGGACAAGGGGTCACAGCTTAAGGATAAGGGGGAAATCCTTTAAGACCGAGATGAGGAAAAACTTTTTCACACAGAGGGTGGTGAATCTCTGGAACTCTCTGCCACAGAGGGTAGTTGAGGCCAGTTCATTGGCTATATTTAAGAGGGAATTAGATGTGGCCCTTGTGGCTAAAGGGATCAGGGGGTATGGAGAGAAGGCAGGTACGGGATACTGAGTTGGATGATCGTATTGAATGGCGGTGCAGGCTCGAAGGGCCGAATGGCCTACTCCTGCACCTATTTTCTATGTATCTATGTATAATCCTGGAGTGCTGCCTGTGTGGAGTTTGCACGTTTTCCCTGTGACCACCAGGGTTTCCTCCAGGTGCGCCGGTTTCCTTCTGGGTCCCAAAGACGCGCGGATTTGTAGGTTTATTGGCCCTCTGCAAATTGTCCCTGGGGTGCAGGGAGTGGATGAGAAAGTCGGATAATATAGAAATAGTGTGAACAGGTGATCAAAATAGTCGTCATGGACACAGCGGGTCGAAGGGCTTGTTTCCGTGCTGTGTCTATCTAAACTAAATTCATACGTCTCCATTTGAAAAAGGAGTAACTCCGTGGGTCAGGCAGCATCTGTAGAGAACATGGATTGGTGACATTTCGGGTCAAAACCCTTCTTTAGATTAGAGTATTTCTTAGTTTGTAGGAAAGAACTGCAGAAGCTGTTTTACACCGAAGATAGACACAGAATGCTGGAGTAACTCAGTGGGTCAGGCAGCATCTCTGGAGAAAAGGAATGGGTGACGTTTCTTCTTCTCCATAATCATCATCATCTTCATTATCATCGTTGAAAACATCAACGGGCACGGTGCCTTACAGTGCCGTGTACGACAGTGATCGCAACCTCCACTGAAGAAGGGTCGAGACCCAAAACGTCGCCTATTTCCTTCGCTCCATAGATGCTGCCTCACCTGCTGAGTTTCTCCAGCATTTTTGTCTACCTTTGATTTTCCAAGCATCTGCAGTTCCTTCTTAAACGCAACTTCTACTGAAGTGTGGATGGCCGTTGGCTGGCTAGGAGCTCATCTGCCCTTTGACAGGTCTTGTTTTTGGTCCTGCTGGGGGTCCACAACCCCCTCTTCACCTGGCAAACCAGGTGGGGGAGACGGTTTAGTCGCCGACTATCTGACCGTGGAGCAGGTAGCACGGGATTACATGGTACCCGTGGCAGGGGGAACTCCCCCCGACCTGACCATGAGCACCTCGTAATACAATTGAAGGAGGTCATTTCCGGCAATCAGTCTTAAAACCCCATCCGCTCCTGCTGGCTGAGGTGAAGGCTTTGTATAGAGGCAGCCAAGCCAGTGGAGGTTACTAAAAGAGAAGATCTTATGGTCTTCTACAGTAGAACCAGTGAAACCGCATTTAACTGCAATGAATAACATTGTACTCAGAAGCTTAGATGCTGTAAGTCCCAAAACATCAGCACAAGTCAAGAAGGAATGTTTTGTTTACTTTGGCCAGGCATCAGTGTTCTAAATCAAAGTAAGCACCGTGCATTGCAGAATCTGGCAACAACAGTCATGTTGGCTTACTATGTTTTCTCACAAGTTTCAGCCAAGTTCTCAAAAGACGGAGTGACTGCAGTTTACCTGGCTAGTCATAAAGGTTCGGTCTAAATCAGGGCAAACGCAGGTTTCATCCACAAAATCCGGGAATCGGAAAAAAAATGTTCCAAGGCATTGGTAGTGGAGCCCAGCCTGTGAATGTGGAGCAGAACAACTGACAGCCAACCATGTCATCTCTGGGTGCCCGCTCTACCACCCACCAAATGGAGCTGTGTCAGGGCCTGGCAGACATTGACGCCAACAGAGACAACACCCGGCTGCTCAACACCCGGCTTGAGATCTAACTATTCCTTTGGTTTATGTTTCATTCCCAAGAAGAAGAAGAAGATAGTGGTGGAACAGTGAATGCAAAAACTCACATATAGATGGTTTATTTTTGAAAGTCAAAGCCAACTTGTCTACTCTAATATTGTAAGGCATTAATAGGACAGTTATGGTCCAAGAAATAAAGTATTTGTTTTACATTTTGATTCCCGACACTCACATTCCAGTACATGAGCCAGAATGGGGAAAGGACACGGGATGTTGATGGAGAATTGCAGGTTTACAGTTCCCCATCGCCTCACGGGTGCAAGAACAATCTTCCCACACCAAAAGCTTTTCACTGTACTTCTGTACACGTGACAATAAACTATGGTCTTCTGCCTTTAATGCCATTGACCAGTCTATCTATCCCAGGTTGATCTTATCATTATGTGGTTGATAAAACAGTACGCCTTCTATCCTTTCCTCCCTGTATAATATCAGCACTGTATATTGAAGTGTATCTCTTGGGTAAGCTTTACACACTGGGGACAATTGATGTCCGTGTATTTAGCATATTCTGGGAATCCAACAGGGACCTTACGAAGGTCTTTGTCTGAACCTGGAACTTGTTTCATGTAAATCGTGACTTTTACTCCCCACTGTCTGGCAGTGTTGATTGTGGCTGGCACTGCGCTGAACATTGGAAGATATCGTGGAATAAAAGGCACTATTTACATGAAACAAACACAAAGTCCGGGCAAAAGGCCTTGCTCATTATCTGAAGTGAACGGGCCAGAGGGCATATACGGCTCTTCCAGATTCCCTTCTGAACCAGTAACAAGACAACCAAGACATTGATTGTGTTGGGAGGAACTGCAGATGCTGGTTGAAACAGAAGACGGACATAAAGTGCTGGAGTGACTCAGCAGGTCAGGCAGCATCTCTGGAGAAAAGGAATAGGTGACGTTTTGAGTCGAGACCCTTCTTCTGAAGAAGGTCACCTATTGCTTTTCTCCAACGACGCTGCCTGAACCACTGAGTTACTCCAGCATTTTATGTCAATCTTTAGTGTAAACTAACATCTGCAGTTCCTTCCTGCACACACTGAAGTACTAGGTTAGTTTAGAGATACAGCAAGGAAGCAGACCCTTCGGTCCGCCAAGTTCATGCCGCCCATTGATCACCTGTTCAAACTAGATCTATATTATCCCACTTTCTCATATACTCCTTACACACTTAGGGCAATTTTACAGAGGCCAATTAATCTCCAAACCCGCACGTCTTTGACATGTGAGAGGAAACCGGAGCACCTGGCGGAACGGGCAAACTCCACACAGAGAGCAGCCCGGGTTAGGATCGACCCCAGGCCCCTGGCTCCACGAGGGAACAGCTCAACCAGCTGTGCCACTCTGTCGATTGACAAGTTCATACGACAAAGTCCAATGTCTGCAATGGGGCAGAGGTGAATCAGACACCCATCATAAGCCTCACAGCAGATGGGATGAAGCTGCTGAGCCTGGTGAAGACACACTGAATCAAAAGCAGAAAAGGGAAAATTCAAGCTGAAGGCAAAGAGCAGGGAAGCCACACTAACTGGAGTCAAAATGCCTGCACAGTTACAACGCTGAGCTGTAAAATTCTATTTGTACGAAGTGAACCAATTTATGACACCTTTGCTCATGAATATTATAAATATTCAAAGTAATTCAAATCATTTAATATGCATGTTAAAAACAAAGAAAATGCTACATGCAAAACGTATTGATTTTGCTTTGATAATTAAAGATCATAATAATTATAATAAGATTAAGCTAAATAATTAGCTAGACATTTGCAGTTTGCCAAATTCAAGTGCTTTGGGATTGTGGGACACTTAAAGATCTGCTATTGCTGATCATTGTAGAAGAAGATGTAATTATAGGGTAGACAAATTCAAAAGATCATTTACAAAAACCATCCACTTACATAAGCGGCTCTTAAATTATCACTTTCATTTCATTGCTGCAAAGCTAACGGAGAGGTCAACAAAATTAGCAAATGCAGGGTTACAATTTAAGACACCGACCATTATACATGAGATTTCAAGCGTAGACGGAAACCAAAACAAGAAAACAAATGCTATGAAGAGAGACAGAAAATGTTTGGAGTCAAGGCCCTGTCCCACTTTCCCGAGTTACTCACGAACTCTTCCGAGTTTTACCCTTGATTCGAAATCGGGGCATGTCGGTAGCGAGCTCGTAGGAGTCCGTAGATGTTTCGTAGCGGCTCGTAATGCCAGCCGTAGGAACCCGGGGCATCGGGTAAGTCGGGAGGTTTTTTCCAACATGTTGAAAAATGTCCACGAGTTAAAAAAATAGCCCAGAGTACCAACGAACGGCTATTACCGTAATTCCCCGAGTTCGAATCAAGGGGAAAACTCAGGAGAGTTCTTGAGTAACTCGGGAAAGTGGGACAGGGCCTTAAATCAGCGGAACTGGCAGCATCTCAGGCGAGAAGGAATGGGTGACGTTTCCGGCTGAGACCCTTCCTCAGACTGAGAGTCAGGGAAAGGGAAACGAGAGATGTAGATGGTGATAGACAATAGACAATAGGTGCCAATAGTAGGCCATTCGGCCTTCGAGCCAGCACCGCAATTCAATGTGATCATGGCTGATCATCCCAATCAGTACCCCGTTCCTGCCTTCTCCCCCATATCGCCTGACTCCGCTATCTTTAAAAGCCCTATCTAGCTCTCTCTTGAAAGTATCCAGGGAACCGGCCTCCACCGCCCTCTGAGGCAGAGAATTCCACAGTCTCACAACTCTCTGTGAGAAAAAGTGTTTCCCCATCTCCGTTCTAAATAGCTTACCCCTTATTCTTAAACTGTGGCCCCTGGTTCTGATACGGAGAGATATAGAAAGATATGCAAAAAAATAATGATGATCAAGGAAAGGGTGCTTTGTTAGCTGTGGGCGAGGTGAAAATTAGTTTTGAGACATAGAATTATAGTGTTTTCACCCAGACCACAGCTGACAATGGACCGTTTCCTTGATCATCGTAATTTCTCTTGCTTATCTTTCATTTCTTTGTTCTACATCTCTCTATAAACGGCATCTATATCTGTCGTTTCCCTTCCCCCCGAATCTCAGTCTGAAGAAGTGTCTCGACCCGAAACCTCACCCATTCCTTCCCTCCAGAGATGCAGCCTGTCCCGCTGAGTTACTCCAGCATGTTGTGTCTGTCTACGGTGTAAACCAGCATCTGCAGTTCCTTCAGTTTAGAGATACAGCGCGGAAACAGGCCCTACGGCCCACCGAGTCTTCACAGAACAATGATCCCTGCACATTAACACTATCCTACACACACCAGGGACAATTCATTTAACATTTATACCGTAAATTAAAACCAACCAACCTGCACATAGAAACATAGAAAATAGGTGCAGGAGTAGGCCATTCGGCCCTTCGAGCCTGCACCGCCATTCAATATGATCATGGCTGATCATCCAACTCAGTATCCTGTACCTGCCTTCTCTCCATACCCCCTGATCCCTTTAGCCACAAGGCCACATCTAACTCCCTCTTAAATATAGCCAATGAACTGGCCTCAACTGCTTTCTGTGGCAGAGAATTCCACGGACATCTTGGAGTGTGGGAGGAAACCGAAGACCTCGGAGAAACCCCATGTGGTCACGGGGGAGAACGTGCAAACTCCGTACAGACAGCACCCGTCGTCAGGATCGAATCCGAGTCTCTGGTGCTGTAAGCGCTGCAAGGCAGCAACTCGACTGTACTGCCTATTTCCTTCGCTCCATAGATGCTGCTGCACCCGCTGAGTTTCTCCAGCACTTTTGTCTACCTTCGATTCTCCAGCATCTGCAGTTCCTTCTTAGACATCTACTGTACTGCCTTTGTGGACCAGCTATAGGTGCTGTACACAGCCACATGAAAGTCTTCCATGTGTCAGATGGAAATGCAAATGTTGAGAACAATAAATACCACATCGTGCTGCCACGCAGGATGCTAATTGTCACTTACTTGTCTAAATCTGCTTCCTCTGCTGCTTAAAGACTAACAGTAAATTCTCACCAATTAGTATCAACTGTTCAGAACGCTTAGAAAAACTATCTGGAAGCTGTTTCTCTGGGCATTAACTTTTCAAAAATGAGGTAGCACTTACCACTAAAGAGACACCTGCAATCGCTGCCAGAATGTGTTAGTATTTTTTATTTTCACCACATAAAACTGAAAGCACTATTTTCAATTCCTGTAACAAAGCAATTCAATTTGGTAGACAAAAATGCTGGAGAAACTCAGCGGGTGAGGCAGCATCTACGGAGCGAAGGAAATAGGCGACGCTTCGGGACAAAACGTGCCTATTCCCTTCGCTCCATGGATGCTGCCTCACGCGCTGAGTTTCTCCAGCATTTTTGTCTACCTTTGATTTTCCAGCATCTGCAGTTCCTTCTTAAAAATTCAATTTGGTATCTCTTTTCATTTGGTCCTCACTCTTGGAGTGATAAATTTCAACCATTGCATTTTGGGAATTTTGTATTGATTTTTATAAAAGGATGTTTAATCAATAATGTTATATTATTAATGTTTGATGTGTCATTCCTAGCTGTCACTGTATGTCATGTTGTCACTTGCGGGCGGAGCACCAAGGCAAATTCCTTGTTTGTGAATAGTTGGCCGATAAACTTATTCGTTCATTCATTATTCATTCATTCATTCATTCATAAAAGGAACTTTGCGAATGTACCACAGAAAGCGTACTTGATTTCTGAAGAAGGGTGTCAACCAGAAACGTCACCTATTCCTTTTCTCCGGTGATGCTGCCTGACCCGCTGAGTTACTCCAGCTTCTGTGAATGTCTTTGGTTTAAACCAACATCTACAGTTCCACCCGACACATAGAAAGCGTAATAGACAATAGACAATATGTACAGGAGTAGGCCATTCGGCCCTTTGAGCCAGCACCGCCATTCATGGCTGATCATCCTCAATCAGTACCCCGTTCCTGCCCTTCTCCCCATATCCCCTGACTCCGCTGTTTTTAAGAGCCCTATCTAGCTCTCTCTTGACAGCTTGCAGTTTAGTTTGGGAACAGCTCTGCCCAGGACCACAAGAAATTGCAGAGTTGTAGATTCTCACCATTGACTCCATCAGCACTTCACAATGCCTCGGAAAAGCAGCCAAAATCAAAGACTTGTCCCAGCCCAGTCATTCCTCATTCTCCTTACTCCCATCTGGCAGAAGCTACAGAAGCTTGAAAGTGCGTGCCACCAGATTCAGGAACAGCTCCTTCCCCTCCCTTATCAGGCTTCCGAACGGCCCTTCCATAAGCTAGGGTACTGGGATCATGACAGAAGGCTCCTTGTGGCGATCCCCGGGAAGGAGAACACGACGCACTCTGTGATGCGTCGGGTGACCAATTCTGTCAACATGTTGGATGACGACAGAAGCCAACAGCGAGCTGCACGTCACCTGACATACGGGCTAGGGTACTGGCCAATTCACCTCTACCCCATGATGGGACATTGGACTTGGTCTCTGGAACTGATGCCATACAATGCATAGAATTATATTCTGTATTCGGTATTTTCCCTTTGCTCCATTTCAAGGGTTCCCAATCTGGGATAAATTCACCCCCAGGGGGTAAATGTCGCCTACCCAGGGGGTAAATTTGTTGATTCTGGATTTGTACATATTTTTCTCATTGACTGACTGTGTTTGGTTCTGGTATCTGTTCATTATTGGTTGTTCATAAATAAGTGAGATAACATTGTTGTGTGCTATTAAAGTTGCCAGGGGTAAACGGGACGAAAAAGGTTGAGAACCCCTGATCTATCTATTGTACGAGTTTGATTTGATTGTATTAATGTATAGTATCTGATCTGTTTGGACAGCATGCAAAACAATACTTTTCACTGTACACATTGTAAATTTAAATTGTGCTCTGGGTATTAGTTTGAAGAATGTCCCAGACTGAAACGTCCACTGTCCAATCTCTCCACAGATGCTGCCTGACCCGCCGAGCTCCTCCAGCACTTTGTGTTTTGCTCCAGATTCCAGCGCCTGCCGTTTCCTTGTGCCTCAGTGAACATATATATTTGTTAAAGAAGGAACTGCAGATGCTGGAAAATCGAAGGTACACAAAAATGCTGGAGAAACTCAGCGGGTGCAGCAGCATCTATGGAGCGAAGGAAATAGGTAACGTTTCGGGCCGAAACCCTTCTTCAGACTCTATATATTTACATAGAACATATATATTTGTTGTCTTCCCCAACCAGTTAGTGTGGCACAGAATCAGGATGTTCCCCACTCAGTATAGCTGCTTTCAGTATTGTGGACGTTATATTGATTAGAGTATGGTTGCACATGTGTCAATAGAAACAATTGTTTGTCAATTTCTATAGCAACCTTCTTAAGTGGCCTCCCCTAATGGGACTATCAAACTGTGCTCCAATTAGATAATGGTATTTGATTGCTGTGTGGAGGTTGGACGTAAACAGGTTTCTTTTCCAACACTAGTTTTTGTTTGAAATCAATAATATTTATGGTTGCTCGTTCGTATGTATGAGTGTACATAAATCAGCCACTTCTTAAACCAGAGAGGTTACTCCAGCACTTTGTGTCTTTTTTTGATTCGTCAGATTCTGCAGTTCCCTGTTTCTACAGGTTCTTGATACAATGGACATTGAAAATGCTGTATGACTTTGCAGTTTAGTTGACGGGCGGCACGGCGGTAGAGTTGCTGCCTTACATTGCCAGAGACCCAGGTACAATCCTGAATACGGGTGCTGTCTGTACGGAGTTTGTACTTTCTCCCCATGACCGCATGGGTTTTCTCCGGGTGCTCTAGTTTCCTCCCACACTCCCACGACATTGATCCCACGAGATTGATCCCTGGGATGGCGGGACTGTCATATGAGGAAAGATTGAAAAGACTAGGCTTGTATTCACTGGAGTTTAGAAGGATGAGGGGGAAATCTTATAAAGACATATAAAATTATAAAAGGACTGGACAAGCTAGATGCGGGAAAAATGTTCCCAATGTTGGGCGAGTCCAGAACCAGAGTCCAAGAACAGTCTTAGAATAAAGGGGAGGCCATTTAAGACTGAGGTGAGAAAAAACTTTTTCACCCAGAGAGTTGTGAATTTGTGGAATTCCCTGCCACAGAGGGCAGTGGAGGCCAAATCACTGGATGGATTTAAGAGAGAGTTAGATAGAGCTCTAGGGGCTAGTGGAATCAAGGGATATGGGGAGAAGGCAGGCACGGGTTGTTGATTGGGGACGATCAGCCATGATCACAATGAATGGCGGTGCTGGCTCGAAGGGCCAAATGGCCTCCTCCTGCACCTATTTTCTCTGTTTCTACTCCAAAGGCGTACAGGTTTGAAAGTTAACTGGCTTCAGTAGAAATGTCTGTAACATGTAAGTGGATGGGGATCGCTGGTCGGCATGGACTCGGTGGGCCGAAGGGCCTGTTTCCGTGCTGTATCTCTAAACTAAACTAATGTTGAGAGATAAAACATGTAAACCAGCATCTGCAGTTCTTGTGTCTACATACACCTTCACATCTACTGATGACGAGGAGTGAGATCGGAGGGGATGGTGTCGAGTATAACACAAAGACAATCTGGTATTTTTTATTAATAAACCCATGGTTCTAGGAAGTGTGTGCGTGGAAATCTCAAGTTAAAAACTATAAATTGTTCATTGTAAATTGTACTTTGGGTATCAGTCTTAAGAAGGGTTCCAATCCGAAAAGTCGTCTGTCCATTCCCTCCACAGCCATTGTAGTAACAACAAAACCCAAACCCTCTTAAGCGATCTGCTGTCCCCAAAACATCACCTATTCCTTTTCTCCAGAGATGTTGCCTGACCTGCTGAGTTACTACTCCAGCATTTTGTGTCTATCCCCTTAAGCAATAGTGCAGACTACACCACAAATGCACAATGGCAAGCTGTATATGAATAGCACGCCACAAATTTCAGGTCAAACCAAATGCCATTGTTGGATTTTGCCCCATGTCTGACTCCATTAAGCTTACTTGAGAAATCGTGTCATGCTTATTTTTAAGACTCTTGCAATCTGTTAATCCCCTGCAATAATCTAATCCAATCAATTTGGGTTCAAAAGGTAGGAATTATATTTCTGTGCGCCTTGCCATGATTGTATTATCTGACCTGTGTTGCCTGGGGTCTCATCTCGGATGCATGGATTTAGAAACATTATCAGGTTTGATACTTGAGCTCACAAATGACACACGGAATACCAGTCGTGTAAATCGGGTGCAAACAGAAGGTTTTAACTTGTTCAGCTGCAATTTTCTTAAGAACCTCAAAAGAGGCAGAGATATCTGCCTTATGAAATGTGGGTTCCATTTGGACTTTACGTCAAATACTGCTGGTGCAGTTTATGTAGTTCATGAAAAAAATGCTTCAAATTCAACTTGTTCATTATTAACCATACTCCTAAGGAAACAATATTCCGTCGCCATAGCAACAAAGCTTTATTTGCCAGGTCTGGCCATTATTAAAAAGGATTAGGCTGTTTTTCCATGCAGCACTACCCAACGCAAATTATTGCTTGCCCTGACGGATAGTGTTTTTTTTTTTTATTATCAGGACAAATATCTTTCAATCTGAGGTTTTAATATTAAACACCAGGCTGGAAACCAAGCCAAATATCACGGCGTCTGAGTTTGTCAAACAAAGAGCTGTGACACTCTGCAAAGGGGCAATGTGAATATGCCTCTATCATGCCTGATATGCTACTTTGCGATGTGTTGGGAATAAATCATAGTAAGCACGTTACCTGGGGTGCAAGAAAACGCCTAATTATTAAACACAAGCGGTTCAATTTTAAAACGCGCTGCCGGCAGAGACAAAATAAAAGGATGCAGAGCAGCAATCATGGTGACAAAGGTTTGGCTACAGGTTACTTGCCCTCCCCCTCAGCACGACAGCAACACAATCTGTACAAAACACAGCAAGCGGGACAAAAGTACATGGTGCTGGAAATGAAAGCTACAAAAGAATTGTTAAGTGTTAAGACAAAATACAAGAGAGTTTGTTCTATATCTCTCGACATCACCATTTATTTCTCCATTCAAGGGCCCAAGCAGTCGTTCCAGGTGTGGCAGAGGTTCACCTGCACCTCCTCCAACCGCATCCATTGCATCCGCTGCTCTAGGTGTCAGCTGCTCTACATGGGTGAGAACAAGCGTAGGCTTGGCGATCGCTTCGCCCAACACCTCCGCTCACCTTCTCAATAACCAACCTGATCTCCCGGTGGCTCAGCACTTCAATTCCCCCTCCCATTCCGAATCTGACTTTTCTGTCCTGGGCCTCCTCCATGGCCAGAGTGAGGACCACCGTAAATTGGAGGAGCAGCACCTCATATTTCGCTTGGGTAGTATGAACATTGACTTCTCCAATTTCAGGTAGTCCCTAGTTTCTCCTTTGTTCCCCTCCCATTCCCAGCTCTCCCACAGCCCACTGTCTCCTCTC
Organism: Malacoraja senta; assembly: GCA_038087875.1. NCBI lineage: Eukaryota > Metazoa > Chordata > Chondrichthyes > Rajiformes > Rajidae > Malacoraja > Malacoraja senta. The sequence goes on from CM075979.1 coordinate 5,053,784, forward strand.
TTCCTTTCTTCTTCCCGCCCCCCCCCCCCCCCCCCCTCACATCAGTCTGAAGGGTCTCGACCCGAAACGTCGCCTATTTCCTTCGTTCTATAGATGCTGCCTCACCCGCTGAGTTTCTCCAGCATTTTTGTCTACCTTCTATATCTCTCATTTCCCTTTCCCTTGACTCTCAGTCTGAAGAATGGTCTGGACCAGGAACGTCACCTATTTGCTTTCTCCAGAGATGCTGCCTCACCCGCTGAGTTACTCCAGCATTTTGTGTCAATCTCCAAATCCTCACATTTGTTTTTTCAAAGATTGTGGTTAAGGGCCTGTCCCATTTTCCCGAGTTATTCACAAATTCTCCTGAGTTTTCCCCTTGATTCAAACTCGCAGAATGTTCGTAACGAGTCCGTAGGAGGCTGTGGATATATCGCAGCGGCTCGTTATGCCAGCTGTAGGTACTCGGGGCATCAGGTAAGTTGGAACATTTTTTCCAGCATGAGAAAAAAGTCCACGAGTAAAAAAATAGCCCGAGTATCTACGGCTGGCATAACTAGCCGCTACGATATATCCACGGCCTCCTACAGACTCGTTACGAACATTCTGCGAGTTTGAATCAAGGGGAAAACTCGGGAGAATTTGTGAATAACTCGGGAAAGTGGGACAGGCCCTTTAAATGATTTTTGGAATCACACTAATGGGCTACAGTAACACTCAAAACTGCGGCTCTGCAGAATTTCACCGTTCTCCCACAGGGCAAACATGAAATGATTTTCATCCGTTATACAGCGTACAACTTGAAAGCACATTTTAAACCCTTGGTCTTCGGTTACCTCCCCCCCCCCCATGTGGAGTATTGTGAGCAATTGTGGTCAGTTTTCAACGGTTTCTGTATTGTCACGTGCCCAGGTACGGTGAAAGACATTTGGGCCTCATGTCTGAGGAGGGATGTGCTGGTGATGGAGAGGATCCAGAGGAGGTTGACCAGAATTATCCCAGAAATGATTGGGTTCAGATATGATGAGCATTTGACGGTACTGAGCCTGTACTCACTGGAGTTTAGAAGGATGGGGGGGGGGGGGGACTTCATTGAAACTTACTGAATAGTAAAAGGCCTGGATAGAGTGGATGTGGTGGATTCCACTGGTGGGAGTCTAGGACCAGAGGCCTCAGAATAAAAAGACATACCTTTAGAAAGGAGATGAGGAGGAATTTCTTTAGTCAGAGGGTGGTGAATCTGTAGAATTCATTGCTCCAGTGGAGGCCAAGTTTATTGGGTATTTTTAAGGTGGAGATTTGCAAACACTAGATTCGTAAGGGTGTCAGGGGTTATGGGGAGAAGGCAGGATAATGGGGTTGAGAGTGAAAGATAGATTAGCCGTGATTGAATGACAGACTAGAGATGATGGTCTGGTTGGCCTACTTCTGCTATGAGTTATGACCCGAAACATCACCGATCCATGTCCGCCAGGGATGCTGCCTGAGCCACTGAGTTACTCCAGCACTTTGTAACTTTTCTTGGCATTCAGATATTGTTGAGTTTAGATTAGAGATACAGCACATGAAGAGGCCCTTCGGCCCACCAAGTCCATAATGATCACCCATTCCCACTAGTTCTACGTCATCCCACTTTCTCATCCACTCTCTACACGAGGGACAATTTTACAGTGGACACGCCGCCCGCCCGGAATGCCCGACGGTCGGTGGGGCCAGTAACCCACCCAAAGGCTCGTCGGACGATATAACTGGGATGGAGCTAGGGAGGTGGAACGCGAGGAGCAGGGGCCGGTGGGGGGGTGAACCGGCGTAGTGCCTCCAGCACCTTGAAGGTCGGCTGCAGGAGGCGCCCCCGAGACACAAAGGTGGCCGGGCGAGGAGAGCAGAGGAGAGGGACGTCGGTTCGCGGGAACTGCTCCAGTACGTCGAGCGCGTGGGCCGACCGGACTTTGAATAATGGCGCCAAAATATAGGGGTGCCAGCATGTGTAATAAAGGAATTTGCAAAAGGAATTTTACTGTGCACTTGCACATGGGACAAATAAAGCACTGTTGAACCATTTAATGTATCTCCAACATCTCTAAATTAGCTGGAAACCATCGAGGATAAAGCAACTCAGCATCCACCAGACTATACATTAAATCTCTCCAGTACTGTTGTATCTACCATCTACACAAGGCATTGTAGTTAGTCACCCAAGATATTCTAACAGCATTTCCTAAACCTGCATCTCGTTCCACCAGGCGCTTCGAGCCAGCACCACCATTCAATGTGATCATGGCTGATCATCCCCAATCAGTACCCCGTTCCTGCCTTCTCCCCATATCCCCTGACTCCACTATTTTTAAGAGCCCTATCTAGCTCTCTCTTGAAAGCATCCAGAGAACCTGCCTCCACCGCCCTCTGAGGCAGAGAATTCCACAGACTCACAACTCTCTGTGAGAAAAAGTGTTTCTTCGTCTCCGTTCTAAATGGCTTACTCTTTATTCTTAAACTGTGGCCCCTGGTTCTGGACTCCCCCAACATCGGGACCATGTTTCCTGCCTCTAGTGTGTCCAAGCCCTTAACAATCTTATATGTTTCAAGCCGACCAACAGTTTGTTTTTACCGTCTTCTTTGAAATTGACTCCTCTACATAAATGAAGTTCCATACACTCAGTTCTAGCACAAAGACAAAAAAAAAACCAAGATTCCCACCGGAGTGTTGATAATCAGATCACTCTCGACACCAAAGTTGAAGTTCAACAGGAAAAATTTGTCAAACCTACCGAATTATCACACGTTTTGGCATCACCTGAGTATCGCGACTGTGTTGGGTCCTATCTGCTGTAAATCCTCGAAAGACATTGAACAGCAGCGTGTGCGGAGAACACTTTGAACCTTTGGAAAGCACCTTCACCAGATGACAAGCCGGTCACGTGGCCAAGACCCATCAATAGCTGAGCACAGGAGAGCTTTCAGTTTTGATTCCCACAGTGCAGATTTATGGTTGGAGACGAGGGAAACAAGAAGAAAAAAAAAATCACACAAAGCGAAAGTATGGCACGGCGGTAGAGTTGCTGCCTCACAGCGCCGGAGACACCGGTTCGATCCCGACTACAGGTGCTGCCAGTATGGAGTTTGTACGTTCTCCCTGTGACCGTGTGGGTTTACTCTGAGATCTTTGGTTTCCTCCCACAATGGAAAGACGTACAGGTTTGAAGGCTTGAATTGGCTTGGTATAAATGTAAATTGACCCTAGTGTGTGTAGGATCGCGGTAATATGCGAGGATCGCTGGTGATTTTGCCAAAGGGCCTGTTTCCCCGCTGTATCTCTAATCTAAACTAAACTAAAGCATCTTACAGTTGTCTTCCAGTTTCCACACTTTGACGTGAAGCAGTTGAATCAATCTCCGCAGGAACTCCACAGATAGCATTTTCCCAAATAAGTAAATATTCTTTAAGCTCCAGATAGTTGCAGATTTGTGCTCTGTGGAAACGTTATGTGTTTACAGCCAAACCCAATGCAGCCCTTACCATGTGGAACTCCAATTTACAGTAGGAAATCATTCCTGACTGATTTTTTCCTTGTCCAGCTCAGATCCCAAAAGATAAGACACAAAATGCTGGAGTAACTCAGCGGGTCAGTTGGCATCTCTGGCGAAGAGGAATCGGTGATGTTTCGGGTCGAGACCCTTCTTCAGACTGATAGTCAGGAGAGTGGGAAACGAGAGGTATGAAAAGGTACAGAACAAATCAGGGCCGGCACCGATGACCAAGGAAAGGTGGAAAAGTGAAATGACCAAAAAAAGGTCCATTGTTGGCTGTGGAAGAGGTGATGACCAAGGGATATATGGATGTGAACAGTGGAGAGAGGGAGAGAGGGAGAGATAGAGAGAGGGAGAGAGGGAGAGAGAGAGGGAGAAAGGGAGAGAGGAGAGGGGGAGGAGAGGGGGGAGGAGAGAGGGAGAGGGAGAGGGAGAGGGAGAGGGAGAGGGAGAGGGAGAGGGAGAGGGAGAGGGAGAGGGAGAGGGAGAGGGAGAGGATGCAAGGCTTACTTGAAGTTAGAGAAATCAATATTCATACCGCTGGGGTGTAAGCTGCCCAGGCAAAATATGAGGTGCTGTTCCGCTAATTTGCGTGCGTCCTCACTCTCACAGTGGGGACGGCCCAGGGCAGTGTGGGAATAGGAGGGGAGTCAAATGTTTGGCAACTGGCACTGCGTTTCTTCACTCTGCCCATTTCCAAATTACTCCACCTATAAAAATCCACTCTGCGTAGAGGAAGATCAAACACTGTGATCTACAGAGGGCAGTTCCATCCTGTTACTTGCTGAGCTGAAAGGAATATCAATATTTGCTGGCATGGCAGAACTGGTTTCTACTATAATCTGATCATATCCCACTTAATCCATATGCCTTACCTGAAAGTATCTACTTGTCACACAAACTGCAATATGTGCCTCATTGAATGAGGGGTGGAGTCATTTCTGTGAATTATGAAAACAATCTTTATTGACATTAAAGATATGGCATTAATACAAGAAATAGGCGGTTTTTGTCAGTGACAAAATATCAGTCTTCTCCTCTGCTCCCTCAGGCTCTCAGTTAATTTTTTTTAATAGTATTTAGCAATAATACTGTGATTACACCTTGCCCAAAATGATTGATTTTTGTGATGTGTTTATGGCCAAAGTTATTTCACAGTTGGTCACAGCTTTGTATCGGATGCATAAACAATTCCGAATCCGACCTTTCTGTCCTGGGCCTCCTCCATGGCCAGAGTGAGTCCCACCGTAAATTGGAGGAGCAGCACCTCATATTTCGCTTGTGTAGTTTACACCCCAGCGGTATGAACATTGACATGTCCAATTTCAGGTAGTCCTTGCTTTCTCCCTCTTTCCCCTCCCCTTCCCAGCTCTCCCACAGCCCACTGTCTCCGCCTCTTCCTTTCTTCTTCCCGCCCCCCCACCCCACCCGACATCAGTCTGAAGAAGAGTCTCAACCCGAAGCGTCACCTATTTCCTTCGCTCCATAGATGCTGCCTCACCCGCTGAGTTACTCCAGCATTTTTTTTCTACCTACAAAAATCAATCTGTTGAGTTACTCAGTTTGTTTTTTTTAAACAGTATTAAGCAAAAAAATGTGGTTACAGCATAGTAGGTCAAAATATTTATGATCCCATTCAAAGCTGTAACTTTAAGAGACTATGATCAAAAACACCAGAAAAAAATAATCATTAGTCTTTAGAGATATAGCGCAGAAACAAGCCCTTCGGCCCACCGAGTCTGGGCTGACCAGCCGGTACATCAGCACTATCCGACATACTAGGGACAACTCACAATTTTACCAAAGCCTTTTAACCGACAAACCTGGACATCTTTAGAGCGTGGGAGGAAACTGGAGCACCCATAGAAAACCCACGTGGTCACAGGGAGAACGTACAAACTCTGCACAGACAGCCCCCGTGGTCAGGATGGAACCCGGGTCTCTGGCGCTGTGAGGCAGCAACTCTACCGCTGCACCACCGTGCCTCCCTCAATCTGTTGTGCAATTAACTCAATCCCGCAACCAGATACTTAAAACACAAACAGATATTGCATGGTTGAAAATTGTAAATTAATTAAATTTTGTTTCTAAATTTTTGCCGCAGAGCGCGAGATTCACTATCAACTGAGCAATTTGTAACTAATAATGAAACCCCATCATACAGTAATCAAAGATTATGAAACACAGGTAGAACACTGAAGTGCTGCAGTAACTCAATGGGTCAGGCAGCATTTCTTACGTGAAATTTTGGGTCGGGACAACTTCTTGAGTATGAAGATGGATCCTGACCCAAAGCGTCACAGACCCATGTCCTCCAGAGATGCTGCTTGCCCCCAATGAGTTACTCCAGCACTCTGTGTTCTACGCAAGTTCGTTGTGTCTGCAGTCTAGAATGTGAAATGAATAATAATATCAGAGCTGGAGTCGGACACTTCAAGACTGCCTCACCGTTCAATATGAACATGGCCCATCTGTCCTCCACCTCAATTGCTCTTCTGTGACAATTCCCCTTAGCCCTCAATTTCTTGATCTTTCAAAATGTTATCGACTGCCATTGATCTCGCCTTCACAACTCCTCAGAGGAAACAATTGCAAAGAAACATTTAGGCAGGTACATGCAGTGGGTAGGATTATTTGTATCCACAGATGCTGCCTGGCCCTGCTGAGTTCTTCCAGCAGTTTGCGTTTTTGCTTCAGATCACAGCATCGACAGTCTGTTGTGTCTCTCAAGGGATCATCCGCACTGTCGCCTGTTTCTTGCCTTACCTTTTAAAGAGTGGACTTCTGAAGAAGGGATAAGGGCCAAAAGCAGGCAGGTGGGACTAGATTAGAGGGGGCATATTGGTTGGTGTGGGCAAGTTGGGCCGAAGGGCCGGTTTCCACGCTGTATGACTCTATGACTCTTAAGATTCTGTAAAAAGGAATTTATACGCACTCCAATGTTAAAGTACCACTCCCATATTTTACAACCGAGACTCTAGCACCTGTGGAAATATCAACAATCATCATCCTGTTAAACCACTCCTTAGGATCATCCACGTTTCAATAAGATCACCCCTCCTTCTCCATTTTCGATACAGATCTAACTTATTTAGCCGCGAGTGAAACAGAAGCTCTCATTTCTGGCATTGGCTTTGTGACTCCCTTTTGGATTGCCTCCAATGCTTGATTAGCTATTAAATGAGGAGATTGAAACTTTGTACAGTACAGTTTCACCCACACCCTGTACAATGATATCAATACATCTCTTTTTTTTTAAACTCCAAACAAATATGTCATCAGTCTTTCCCTCACTACTTGCTACACCTGCTTACCGACTTATTTAAATCCATGCAAAATAAACACCTGAATCCCCATTGTCCAGTCCCTTCTGACCTACATCCGCGACACACTCTCTCCAACACTTCAATAACCAGCAATTACCAGCCCCCCCCCCCTCCCTCCCCTCCGTGCCTCATTGAAGAGAAAGTGGCAAGTGATGGAATGGAACAGAATACTTTATTGTCACGCAAGTGACAAGGCACAGTGAAATTCTTTGCTTGCATCCCCAAGGTATGCAAATAGTGGCCACATAAAGGCCACTGACAAAGTTACAAAGTTCCCCATGCCGGATTCTCCTTTTCTCCAGAGATGTTGCCTGACCCGCTCAGTTACTCCAGCATTTTAGGTCTATCTTCACCTATTACTGGCCCGGCTTTGTCCTGCTCCCGCCTCTCTTCCAGCTTTCTCTCCTGTGCTATAATCAGTCAGAAGAAGGGTCCCGACCCAAAATGTCACCTGTCCATATTCTTCTGCCACAATAGGGCAGTTACGGTGGCGCAGCGGTAGAGTTGCTGCCTGTCAGCGAATGCAGCGTTGGAGATCCAGGTTCAATCCTGACTACGGATGCTGTCTGTACGGAGTTTGTACATTCTCCCCGTGACCCGCGTGGGTTTTCTCTGAGAGCTTCGGTTTCCTCCCACACTCCAAAGACGTACAGGTTTGTAGGTTAATTGGCTTGGTAAATGTAAAACAAATTGTCCCTCGTGGGTGTAGGATAGCGTTAACGTGCGGGGATCGCTGGTCGGCGCGGACCCGGTGGGCCGAAGGGCCCGTTTCCACGCTGTATATCTCTAAATTACTTGCAATGCAGAGAACGTACAGACCCTTTAGCTCAGCCAGCGACTCTTTATCCGCCGCAGTGGCAAGAATCCTAATCTTTTGTGACAAGCCTGTCTTTATACCCCATAATCTGCTTAAAAAAACCTCTTAAAGATTTCAAACCACTCTAAAACCAAGGGCCACAGTGGGTCGAGTTGCTGCCTCACAGAGCCAGAGAGCCAAGTTCGATCCTGACGACGGGCGCTGTTTGTGCAGAGTTTGTACCTTCTCCCCGTGACCGCGTGGGTTTTCTCTGGGTGCTCCGGCTTCCTCCCACACTCCAAAGACGCATAGGCTTATAGGTTAATTGGCTTTGATAAAAATTGTAAATTGTGTCTGATGGTGTTTGTGTACGGGGATCGCTGGTCGGCACAGGCTCGGGGGGCCGAATGGCCTGTTTCTACCTCCTAGCTCTAAACTAAACCGTTACCCTCAGACTGATGGGTATCACCCACTGGTGTTAACTCCATCAATTAGTTCCACGCCAGTGAAGGAAGCTCACTTGAATTGTTTAATGGATGTTGATATGTAGAAGGTTTAATTGTTGTTTTGCCTGGTCCTTTAAATAGCGCATTGAAATGGCACTCTCTGTAACACGACAGCAACATCGCTACAAGCATTTGCTGCCAAACCACTTAACTTGCTTGCATCCTATCATATTCTTTAGACTTCAGAGAGACAGCGTGGAAACAGGCTCTTCAGCCCACCGAGTCTGTGCCGACCGGCAATCTCCCCGTGCACTAACACTATCCCACACACTAGGGACAATCTCCATGGATTGTCACCTTGTCGTGGTGGAGGAGCTTGTGTGGTCCTGAGATCCTGAGAGCGATGCCGCCTGGAGCTATGCTCCTGGTAGGGCCACCCATGGCGGTAAGGTCGAGGGGGAGGTCTCTGACAAAGAGCAATCCAACCAAAACCTCAACGGTGGAACAGGCGGAGGACGATGGCTGACCTTAGTGGAGCGTCACAACGGCTGGGAAGTCGGATGAAGGCTGCAGCAGAAAAGGGTCTCCGGTCATCTTGGACTCCATGCCACTGGATCCTGACCCAGATCTGTCAAGGACCGTGGGGTGGCTGTCTGTGCACCAGTCTCCCCACGTTAAACAAAGTCACGCACAGGCCTCCTCCAACCCTAGAGACACCCAAGGTCAGCCACGATCGAGGGTGGGGCCAAAGAGGGACAATTTACAGAAGCCAATTAACCTAGAAACCTGTTTAGTTTATAGTTAAGTTGAGAGATACAGCGCAGAAACTGGTCTTTCAGCCCACCGAGCCCACAGCGTTCAGCGATCGCCCCGTACACTGGCACTGTCTTACACACTAGAAACAATTTACAAATTAAAGAAGACAATTAACCTCCAAACCTGCACGTCTTTGGAGTGTGGGAAGAAACCGGAGCACCCGGAGAAAACCCACGTAGGTCTCAGGGAGAAAGTACAAACTCTGTACAGACAGCAGCCATGGTTAAAGCCCTGTCCCACGGTGCGAGTTCATTCCAAGAGCTCTCCCGAGTTTTAAAAAAATCAAACTCGTGGTAAGCACGGAGAATGAACGTAGCGGGTACGTCGGAGCTCGGGGACGTCTCTTAGCGGCTCGTAACGCTAACGGCAGATACTCGAGAAGACTCGCTAACGGCAGGTAAGCACGGGAAGACTCGTGAAGATTTTTCAACACGTTGAAAAATGTCCACGAGAGCCCCGAGTACCGACGAGCGGCCATTACCGTAAATCACCGAGTTCGAATCCGGGCAAACTCGGGAAAACTCTTGGAATGAACTCGCACCGTAGGACAGGGCCATTAGGATTGAACCCGGGTCTCTGGGGCCGTAAGGCGGCAACTCTACCGCTGCGCCACCGTGCCGCCCCACTGTTTACTCTAATGCTGATAGCATTCATTTACAATGAGGTTGAATAATCTCCTCGGCAGTCCCAGAAAATGAAATGACAGGCAATGATGTAAACCAAGTGCAAACAGCATTTGCTACCAGATGTTCTGGCTTAGGCACTTCAAGAGCAAGTTAGGTGGAGGAAGCTGAGAGCGAAGTACTTGAGCCGTGACTACAAGCAAGGTTTAGGCAGCTGTTTCCTATTAGGACGTGACACAGATGTAAGGATTCCGATACCTCGCCTGAACATAATTGACTTGGAAAGTACCAACAGCATTTGAGGTCATCGAGGTTAGGAAGTTCAGTGACTTGTAACGGAATTATTTTTAAGCACGATGTCACCACCGCACTGCCTTGTACTTGAATTAAATCAAATTTCACATTAATCTCTGCCAGATGATTGCCTGTATTAAACTATTTGCAAACCCAGCACAGATTTACACCACTTTACTATAATACCGATAGCATGGTAAATATTACATGCTAAATATTACATTTTCGAAACCATTTTCAGACAAAAATCAAGATTTATGTTTGCCTTCATTTGGATCATCAAACTTTTTTAAACTTTGGGTTTAGTTTGGATATACAGTGCGGAAACCGGCTCTTCAGCCCACCGAGTCTGCGCCGACCAGCGATCTCCATAAACTAGCACTATGCCACAGACCAGGGGGCAATTTACAATTTTTACCCCAGGCAAATTAACCCATAAACCCGCACATGGCAGGTGTTTGGAGCTTGGGAGGAAACCGGAGCACCCGGGGTCAAAACATGAGGTCACAGGGAGAATGTACAGACAGCACCAGTAGTCAGGATCGAACATGGCGTAAGTCAGCAACTCAACCGCTTTGATTGAATAAAACAAATCCGTGTTCGCCTCAAGCATCATACAACCAATTTGGTTACTGTATGTGGCTCTGCGGTTCAGAACCAAAACCATTTAATAAGTACCTTGTTTTAACCCATTCCTTCTCTCCAGAGATGCTGCCTGTCCTGCTGAGTTACTCCAGCATTTTGTGTCTACCTTCGATTTAAATCAGCATCTGCAGTTCTTTCCGACTCAGCTTGTTTTAACTGGCAGGATATGACCCCACAACCTGACTATGCTCCCAGAGAACTGGAACGTTTTTACCTCGTCCTATTAAAGACAAGCGATTGTCTCAAGTTTGGGTCGCAGCTGGTAGATCTACTGCATCACAATCCCAAAGACCCGGGTTCGATACTGACCTCGGGAGCTGTCAGTGTGGAGTTTGCACGTTCTCCCTGTGACTACGTGGGATTCCTCCAGTTTCCTATCACCTCCCAAAGACGAGCAAGATTGCAGTTTAGTTTAGTTTATTGTCACGTGTACTGAGGTGCAGTGAAAAGCTTTTGTTGCGTGCGAACCAGTCAGCGGAAAGACGATACATGATTATAATCGAGCTATTTACAGTGTGTAGAAACATGGCAAGGGAATAACATTTACTGCAAGGTAGAGCCAGCAAAGTCCGATCAAGGATAGTCCCAGGGTTACCAACAAGGTACATAATAGTTCAAGACTGTTCTCTGGTTGTGGTAGGATGAGCCAGTTGCCTGGTTTAATTCCACTTGTGCGCAGGAAGTGGGGTAACACTGCACGAGTGTGAATGGGTGATCGGTGGAGAACCTCGTGTGGTCCTGAGAGCGATGCTGTCTGGAGCTATTCTCCTGGTGTGGGCCACCCATGGCAGTAAGGTCGAGGGGGAGGACTCTGACAAAGACCAATCCAACCAAGACCTCAACGGTGGAACAGGCGGAGGACGATGGCTGACCTTAGTGGAGCGTCATAACGGCTGGGAAGGCGGATGAAGGCTGCAGCAGAAAAGGATATCTGGTCGTCTTGGACTCCATGCCACTGGATCCTGACCCAGATCTGTCAAGGACCGTGTGGTGGCTGTCTGTGCACCAGTCTCCCCACGTTAAACAAAGTCACGCACAGGCGTCCTCCAACCCTGGAAACACCCATTGTCAGCCATGACCGAGGGGGGACTAAGAGACAATGCCTAATGATTCCAATTATCACATCGTCCATGGTCTCATTCTTTCATGTTTCCATTCTCCACTTCCCTCTCTATAGAGTCAAGAGTGTTTTATTGTCACATGTCCCAGATAGAATGAAAAAATTCTTACTTGCAGCAGCACAACAGAATATGGAAACATAGTGTGTGTGTGTGTATATGTATATATATATATATATATATATATACACACACATACACAATATTTATCTATATATGTGCTAATATACCGTCAGCAAAATCCACCCATTTCTCACCTCTCGAGCCTTCTGCTAGAAGTCATTGAACAAATATATGGCCATTTTTCCTAAAATCACCTTACATCAGGTCAATATGATTAACATCCCTGTGTTATACTTTTTGAAGATTATTCTACATCTTAGCTTAGTTTTAGATTAGTTTAGAGATACAGCACGGAAACAGGCCCACCTGGTCCGCGCCGACCAGCGATCCCCGCACATTAACACCATCCTACACCCACTAGGGACAATTTTTACATTTACTAAGCCAATTAATTAACCTACAATTAACCTAACTTGTACGTCTTTGGAGTGTGGGAGGAAACCGAAGATCTCGGAGAAAACTCAAGCAGGTCACGGGGGGAACGTACAAACTCCGTACAGACAGCGCCCGTAGTAGGGATCCAACCCGGGTCTCCGGCGCTGCATTCGCTGTACGGTAGTGACTCTACCGCTGCGCCACCGTGACGGCTGCAGTCATTGTCTGATCTGCTGAGTGTAACGTCAAAGAGAGCACCTGAGAATTGATGCAAATTCAAACCCACTAGAACCAGCTTGGTTATGGAGAGTCTATGATAAATGTTCTTAATTAAGAGTATACGGAAAAAAAATTCTTAAGAGTTAAAAAAAATCAGTTTGCTGAATGTTCAGTCAGATACGTTTAGCAGTCGTTTGGTCTCGACCCGAAATATCACCCATTTCTTCTCTCCAGAGATGCTCCCTGTCCCGCTGAGTTACTCCAGCATTTTGTGTCTATCTTCAGTTTAAACCAGCATCTGCAGTTCCTTCATCCAGCTTTAAATTGATCTGGGAGCCAATCAAGAAGGGTCTTGACCCGAAACGTCATCTTTCCATGTTCCCCAAAGATGCTGCCTGACCCGCTGAGTTACTCCAGCACTTTATATTTTATGTATCAACCATCATCTGCAGTTCTTTGTTTCTACAAGATAGAATTATTGCTGATACAAGAGACTTGCCGATGCTGTAATCTTGAGTGAAACGCAAAGTTCTGGAGGGACTCAGCAGGTCAGGCTGCAACTGTGGTGGGAATGGGCGGAAGATGAGTCAGGACCCTTCTTCACACTGATACCCAGAGTACCAAAGGAGGGGAATTGAGAACCAGAGGACATCGGTTTAAGTTGAAGGGGGAAATTTAATAGGAACCTGAGGGGCAACTTGCATTAAAGGGTGGTGGGTATATAGCAAAATTTGATCCTGACTACGGTGGTGCTGTCTGCACGGAGTTTGCACGTTATCCCCGTGACTGCATGGGCTTTTACTCCGGGTGCTCCTGCTTCCTCCCACACTCCAAAGACATACAGGTTTGAAAGTTAATTGGCTTTGGTCAAATTGTACATTGTCCTTGGCGTGTAGTTTAAAAAAAAGTTTAGTTTAGAGATACACCAAGTCCGCAGCGACCAGCAATCCACACACATTAACACTATCCCACACACACACACACACACACACACTAGGGACAAGCCACACTTACACCAAGCCAACTAACCTGCAAACCTATGCGTAGGAGGAAACCGAAAATCTCTGAGAAAAAGCCCACGCGGTCACGGGGAGAACGCACAAAATCCGTACGGACAGCAGCCATAGTCGGGATCGTACCCGGATCTGTGGCGCTGTAAGGCAGCAACTCTACAGCTGCGCCACCGTGTAGCATAGTATCAGTACATGAAGTGATCGCTGGTCAGCACAGACTCAGTGGGCTGAAGGGCCTGTTTCCGTGCTGTATCTCTAAAAGTCTATAGTCCGACGGGGGATGTGACGCTCATATCATACTTTACTTTGTAACTTCAGTTCCTACAATAGTTTTATCTTATAGATGTCACCTGCAAATATTGAAGCTAAATTTATTCAAGAGTCATCGACTTCTTAAACAGCCTTAAAGATAAATAGGCAGTCAATTTCCTATTCCATCGACCATCTGACACATGACAGCCAGCACAAGAATCCCCCAAGTCTCCGAGCGATGACACTAATCACAAAGTCGAAACGGCACATCTTGACATGGGAATAAAAAATATTATATTCTTCTCCCGTGGATAATTTGCCTGCCAGCTCAGTGGAAGAAACCGCATAGCAGGGACAGTGGGTGGTAATTATGAAGAAAAGTGGTTTTTTGTAACCACACTCAAAATAAAAAATAAAACACTTGAAATGTTAACGGACCAACATGATGTCCACAGCAGTGGGAGGAGAGGTTCAAAGACGAGTTCACACAACTCTCTTCTCCCAACAGGTCACATCTCAGTATCGGGAGCCGAAAAGCAGTCTTTTAGGTTTTTTTTTAGGGGTAGAGATACAGCGCGGAAACAGACCCTTCAGCCCACCCATTCCGCACCGACCAGCGTTCCTCGCACGTTAACCCTATCCTACACACACCAGGGACTTTTTTTTTACACTTATACCAAGTCAATTAACCTACAGACCTGCACGTCTTTGGAGGGTGGGAGGAAACCAAAGATCTCGGAGTAAACCCACGTGGTCAAGGGGAGAACGTACAAACCCCGTAGAGACAAGCACCCGTAGTCGGGATCGAACCCAGGTCTCTGGAGCTGTAAGGCAGTAAAGGGCCTGTCCCACTTGGGCGTCATTTGCGTGTCAATTGCGCGTCATTTGCACGTAATTTACGCGCATCATTTCGGCGTCACGACGCGCGCATCGTGCCACGCACATGGTGTGCATTACGCGCGCATGGTGCATGGTGATGTTGGCAGTGACGCGCGCAGCGCCCTAGGATTTTGGGATGTACAAAATCTTGGCGCGCCATCTGCGTGACACGCAAATGACACCCAAGTGGGACAGGCCCTTAACTCAACCGCTACGCCACCGTGTTAATGGCCAAAAAAACATAACAGGGCTCTCGCTTAACTTTTTTTCCCTGTTGCCAGCCGGGCAACCTTGGCAGCTTTTTAGGTTGCCAAATGACAGTTTAGGTGGTCATTTAAGATGGCTTGCATGACGCGTGCGATAATGTGCTCGGACGAAGTGCGTAGTTACCAGTCGGAATTATACTCAATGAAGCATTCACATATTATTTCTGCTTCAAATAAAGTCACAAACTAAACATATTCACCAATCAAGACATGATATATCCCACAATGACATGCTGCAAAATTATAAGACAGTATCTCAACTCTTTTTACACGTTGCAATTAATGCAATTTCTATTAGTTCTTTCCACTTCCAAACAACAATGTGGTTGGATTATTCAGCGTATGATCAACCTGTGTCAATAAATCCTGGACCATGGTAACATATATGCGTACGTATAGTTGTGAATGTTGCTCATTAAATAACTACAGTACTGATACTCCATATTAAGAGCATTGATTTGCCGTTAAAATGAATTCTGTAATAACGTGTCAACGGCAGCAGTGACAATCGAACACTGCGGTTTTAATGTTTCACGTGTTCACAATTTAATTAATCCATCTTTACGGATTAAAACAAATAATAACATTGGGAATTAAAACACATTTGATTGCATTCCGTTATCAAACATAGTCAAAGTTCGCTCTGAAGACATTTCCAGCACAATAGGGTCAGGGAGGGGGGTGTGTGTGAATCACTGCGGGGTGGATAGATGGCGGGGGTTGGTGGGGGGGTTAGAAGGCAGTCGGTGCAGAATGGATGGATTGAGGCAGGTGAATTAGTACGTGTTGGTTGGAGTAGGTAAAATTGTGAGGGGAGAGCATGGGGGATGTCAGTGGTGTTGAATGGGGGGGTTCAGTACGGGATGGATGGGGGTAGACAAAAATGCTGGAGAAACTCAGCGGGTGAGGCAGCATCTATGGAGCGAAGGAAATAGGCAACGTTTCGGGTCGAGACCCTTCTTCAGACTGTTCCCCCCATTCTTCTTGAATGGGAGGATCAGTACAGGATGGATGGGGGGGGGGGGAGATCAGCGCAGGATGAATGGGGGGGGGGTCAGTAAAGTGTGGATCGGAGAGTCTGTGCAGGATGAATGGGAGATCACTACAGGATGAATGAGGGGAAGGGGGGAAGGTGCAGGGTAAATGGAGCGTGGGTCAGTACGGGATGAATGCGTGTATTAGTACAGGATGGATGGGGGATCAGTACAGGATGGATGGGAAAGAGGTAAGTACAGGGTGAATTGGGCAACCAGTGTAGGATGGATGGTGGGGGGGGGGGGGTGGCAGGAGAATCAATGCGAGGTGGAAGGGTGATCAGCGCAGGATGAATAGATGGGGGGGGGTAGATGGGGAGGGGAGCACAGGGGATGTCAGTGCGGACTGAATAGACGCGGGAATGGGGATCAGTGCGGGATGGAGTGGAGGGGTCTCAGGATAAGAGGGGTGGAGGGGGTGTACAAGAGAGAGAGAGAGAGGGAGAGGGGGAGCGAGGTGGGGAGGAAGGAAGGTCAGCGCTCCTCGGACAACATCGCCCCGCTGCCTTGGCCGTTGGGAACTCCTCGCCACCGCCTCCCTCCTCCACCAGCCATCAGCAAGGTGCTGGGCCGGGCGGTGCAGCTCAGAGATCCTATAGCTATAAGATCTTTGATGCAGCTGCTTCAGACGAGTCGGAGCGAATGACGGGCCCCGAACAGCGGCAGCAGCGGCTGCGACAGCGGCTCCATCCCCTTCTCCTCCCCCCCCCCCCCGATAAGGGCATCTGCTTGCAAACCCGCTAACGGGCTTTCGAAACAAACCCTCCCGCACTCCGAGGCCTCCCCCTCCCTCCTCCCAGCCTCGGCGTGCGGGAGGGTTTGTTTCGAAAGCGGTTATCACCGTTAGCGGAGTGGCGGGCAGCGGCCCTTATCAGGGCGGGCGGGGTGCGGGAGGAGGAGGAGATGGAGCTGCTGTTCGCGGCCGCTGCTGCCGCTGTGCGGGGCCCGTCATTCGCTCCGACCCTTCCTCACCCCGCACCTAGTGTCTTTGCCCCGCACGACAGCCGCCGCCGACACGAAACGTCGCGTTCCTTTTCTCCAGAGATGCTGCCTGACCCGCGGAGTAACACCAGTTTTTTGTGTCTATCTTCGGTACAAACCAGTATCTGGTTGCCAAGCCGGGCAAAATGACTCGGTGTTTAGGATGCCCGGAGGCGCTTTGAGTGGTCAGTGGCACCCAGGCAACCGCTAATTTCGAGCCCTGCATAACCTACGCATCTGGTTCTTATTTATTTGAAACTTCAGGAGAAGCTTTACTGTGCCCTGTTATTTGAAACACACAGCCATCAGCAGGTTTTACCTACTGGTTTTACGCTTACCCCCACAGCTTCTGTGGTACGTTTAAGAAAGAACTAGAAAAATCAAAGGTAGACAAAAATGCTGGAGAAACTCAGGGGGTGAGGCAGCATCTATGGAGTGAAGGAAATAGGCGATGTTTTGGGTTGAGACCCTTCTACAGACTCTGTGGTATGATGCTTTTAAAAACTCAACAATTAAATTGGGAGCGCATTTGCACGGTTCACTAATCACTGTCGGAATACAGTTTTGTTTAGGAAGGAACTGCAGATGGTGCACGTGCTACTAAGGGTGGTGGTGGAGGCAGATGCTGTAGTGGCTTTTAAGAGGCCTTTGAATAGGTACATGGATATATAGGGAATAGAAGGATATGGATCAAGTGCAGGCAGAGAGGATTAATTTAACTTGGAGTCATGTTCGGCACAGACATTGCGGCCCAAAGGGCCTATCCCTGCGCTGTGCATTTCTATGTTCGATGTGTAGGAACGAACTGCAGATGCTGGTTTTAATCGAAGATACACACAAAAAAGCTGGAGTAACTCAGCGGGACAGGCAGCATCTCTGGAGAGAAGGAATAAGTGACGATTCGGGTCGAGACTCTTCTTCAGACTTCAATCTATATTCTAGATAGAATGCCGGGGTTGACTTGATGGGGCCAAATGGCCTAATTATGCTCCCAGAATTTATGAAGTTAATCTGTTTATCAAACTGAAACATTGGCTGTTCCTCTCCCCAAAAATGCTGCCTACGTGGCTGAACATTTCCGACGGAATCTGTTTTAAGTTCACATTTACAGCTTCTGCAACGTTTCTCTTTGAACCAGCTTAATGCGAGGGAGGTTCTTCGATAATCGGAATCAAATCTGCGGTAAGAGGAAAACTGACAACATATTTCTGAAATCACCTGCAGTTTCAACATCTATTGACATACTCTCGTCAAAGGAAAAGAAACAAATGGGAGAAAAATGTAATCGCACTTTAAGAATGCGTGCGACATTCAATAAACCATCCCTGCTGACTGTAATCAAACGTCATGAGCTTGATATATGTGGTGGTATTAGATTAGTATCCCGGACTCCTGGGTCTCATCACAAACCTGAAGAATGCTGCATTTAATCTATTATTGTGCTGAATGATCCCAAGCAGCCACAGCGTTGCAGTTCCGACTTTTAAGAAAAAACTGGACCAAGTCCCCCAACGCAATTCCACCACTCACCCGTTCCCCCAACGCAATATTCCACCACTCGTGCATAGCCCCCAATTGCGCAGGCGTGGCTCATTTCCCCTCATCCCCCAGCACTCCCTCCTCCTCCTCTTCACCCTCCCTCTTCAATCCCTAGAGAGGGAGGGGGGTAGAGAGGGAGGTGGGTAGAGAGGAAGGGGGGCTAGAGAGGGAGAGGGGGTAGAGAGGGAGGGGGGGTAGAGAGGGAGGGGGGGTAGAGAGGGAGAGGGGATAGAGAGGGAGAGGGGTAGAGAGGGAGAGGGGGTAGAGAGGGAGAGGGGTAGAGAGGGAGAGGGGGTAGAGAGGGAGAGGGGTAGAGATGGAAAGGGGGTACAGAGGGAGGGGGGTTAGAGAGGGAGGGGGATACAGAGGGAGAGGGGGTAGAGAGGGAGAGGGGGTAGAGAGGAAGGGAGGGGGGGGGGGTACAGGGGGAGGGGGTAGAGAGGAGGGGGGGGGACAGAGGGAGGGGGGTAGAGAGAGAGGGAGAGGGGTAGAGAGGGAGAGGGGTAGAGAGGGAGAGGGGGGTAGAGAGGGAGAGTAGAGAGGGAGGGGATAGAGAAGGAGGGGGATAGAGAGGGAGGGGGTAGGAGGGAGGGGGTAAGAGAGGGGTAGAGGGAGAGAGGGGTAGAGAGGGAGAGGGGGGAAGGGAGAGGGGTAAGAGAGGGAGGGGTAGAGAGGGAGAGGGAAGGGAGGGAAGGGGAGGGGGGGTAGAGAGGGAGAGGGGTAGAGAGCGAGAGGGGGGTAGAAAGGGAGGGCGAATTTCTTCTTGAGTGACTACATTAGGATCTCCTGAAATAGACAACGTACCTAAAACTCTTATGTCCAAAACATCTTGCGCTGAATGGCCTGACACTAACAATTACCCCTTCACTAGAAAAATAAGTCAAGAAGTCGTGATGGAATGGAACGGAATACTTTATGTGACAAGGCACAGTGAAATTATTTGCTTGCGTACCCAAGGGCATGCAAATAGTCGCCACATAAACGGTGCTGACAAAGGTACAAAGTACCCACGCCAGCTCTTCCTTTGTTCTGCCCCCTCACCCTCCTCCTCCTCCCTCACGGCAGTATCCCCCTCCCCACACCAGGTTCTCCATTATTCCTCCTGCCTCTCCCTCGTGGTGGTCCCCCCGCGCCCTCATCGACCGCCGATCGATCACCGAGGCTCCCACCGAGGCTCCACCGACCAGCGAGGCTCCACCAGCACTGCCGGTGAGTGGTGCATCAGTTTATAAGTTATAGGAATGAAATAAGGCCATTCGGCCCATCAAGTCTACTCCATCATTCTTGATAGAAATATATAAGATTATGAGAGGTGTAGATAGGGTAACGTCATAATCTTTCCCCCACCCCCATGGTAGAAATGTCAAAGACTAGAGGGCACACCTTTAACGTGAGAGAAAAAGTTAAAAGACAATGATAGTGGGTGCCTAAAACATGCTGCTGTGGATGGTGGTGGAGGCAGATTTGCAAGTGACATCAAAGAAGCTTTTTCGATAGGTACATGGATATTTAGGGATGGAGGCACGCAGATAAAATTGGTCTTGGCATCATGCTCGACACAGACATTTGGGGCCGAAGGGCCTGTTCCTGTGCTGTACTGTTCTACCTTCTATGCAAAGAGGAAACAAGAGCGTTGCAGGTCGATTATTTTACATGGCCAGCACTGACGATAAAACCAAAGGCACAAAGTGCCAGAGACTGAAGGGTCCCAAACCGAAACACCATCGATCCATGTTCTCCAGAGACGCTGCCTGAACCGCTGAGTTACTCCAGCACTCTGTGTCCTTCTGTGTATTCACCAGCATCTGCAGCTTTTTGTTTCTCCAGTTCTGTTTATCCAAGATGGTTTAATTTAATGTTGAACTCTGAGGGTTGTAACATCAACAGTTGGAAGATGAGGTTCAGTTCCTTAAGTTCACTGTGGATGTTGTTGTAGCAAGTGTGTGGGAGGCAAGAAACGAGAGTGGGAGGGGAGGGGAGCATTAAAGTGCCAGGTTGCTGGATGCACAGACTCACACTGACAGACTGAACAAAGAAGTCTTGCAGAGCAGCCACTGAATCTTCATTTGGTTATGCAATGTAAAGAATTCACATCACAAGCACCAAAGCCAGTGTGCGCTAAATTGGAAGATATACGAGTCTGAAAACTTTGTTCAATAAGTTTAAGGGCGCAGTGACGGAAGGGGGAAGAACAATGGAGGACCCGGCGTGAGGCAACCGCCATGAGGAAGGGGGAGGGGGAAGAACAAAGGAGGAGTCGGCAGGGGTACTTAGTGCTGTCAGCGCCCCTTATATGGCGACTATTTACATACCTTGGGGTATGCAAGGAAAGAATTTCACCGTGCCTTATCACATGTGACAGTAATGGGCTTGTTGCACTTACGCGACTTTTCGGCAACTGCCGGCACCCGTCGTAGGTCGTTGCAGGTCGCCGAAAATTTTGAACATGTTGAAAATCCAGCGGCGACCAGAACAAGGTACGACTCTTATTATTATTATTTTTTTTATCAAAAAATGTATTCAATTATTTAAAAAGATAATATTTACACTACAATAAAACAAAACAGAACCCACCACCATAATACAATACAAACATATATCCATAATAAACTACAATATAACTATGTTACAATCCTTATTGAGGATAATGGTACGATTCTGTCTCCGGTATGGGGTTGGTATTGATGGCACTGCCCTGAGCTGGTTCATCTCCTACCTCAAAGGTAGGAGTTTCTCGACTAACATAGGCAACTCTTTCTCCTCCCCAGCTAATCTCTGCTGTGGGGTTCCACAAGGTTCCATCCTTGGCCCCATTCTCTTCTCCCTGTATATGCTCCCCTTAGGCCAAGTCATTGAAAGGCACGGCATTTCCTTCCATTGCTACGCAGACGATACACAACTCTATCTCCCCCTGAAGCCCAAAAACCAATCAAATCTGTTTAACCTTACCCACTGCCTCGAGGATATAAAGTGTTGGATGGCCCAGAACTTCCTCCAACTAAACGAGAGTAAGTCTGAGGTCATCCTTCTCGGCCCCTCGGACTCAATCAAAATGATAGCAGGCAGCCTTGGAAGCCTTACCCCACTACTCAAACCTCACACCAAAAACCTTGGCGTGATATTTGACTCAGCACTGAAGTTTTGACAAACAAGTCAATGTCGTGGTAAAAGCTAGCTTCTTTCAGCTTCGGACGATAGCTAAAATAAAACAATTCCTCCAGTTTGATGACCTGGAAAAGATCATCCACACATTCATCTCCTCCCGCCTAGATTACTGCAACTCCCTTTACACTGGCATCAGCCAATCTTCCCTGTCCCGCCTGCAACTGGTCCAAAACGCCGCAGCGAGACTCCTGACGGGCACCCGAAAAAGGGACCACATCACCCCGATCCTGGCCTCTCTCCACTGGCTCCCTGTGCGGTTCCGTATAAACTTCAAGATCCTCCTCCATGTCTACAAAGCCCTCAATGGGCTTGCCCCCACCTACATAAAAAGTCTTCTCACCCACCACTCCACCTCCAGGCCCCTCAGATCGGCCGACTTGGGGTTGCTGAATATCCCACGGTCTAGGCATAAGCTCAGGGGCGACCGCGCCTTTGCGGTTGCAGCCCCTAGACTGTGGAACAGCATCCCCCTTCCCATCAGAACCGCCCCCTCCATCGACTCTTTTAAGTCAAGACTAAAGACTTACCTATACTCCCAAGCCTTTCCTGACGTCATCTGAGTGAGGGCTACATGTATATATGTATGTAGTTTGTTTTGTTTATGCTATTCTTATAACAAATGTAAAGCAATTTGGCCAACGAGAGTTGTTTTTTAAATGTGCTATATAAATAAATGTGACTTGACTTGACTGAGGAGACTCCTCGCGACCATACAGGTGACATGTCCCGGGGTGAAGCCTGTATGGTCATGAGTAGTCACCCAAAGTCACCTGTCCTGGTCGCCGCTGGATTTTCAACATGTTGAAAATTTTCGGCGACCTGCCACGACTTATGACAGGTGCCGGCAGTCGCCGAAAAAGTCGCGTAAGTGGGATAGGCCCATAAGGTATTCCATTCCAATCCATTACGCCCAACAACCATCAGGTTCTTGAACACTAAGCAATACTAACCAATGAACTATGGACTGAAGGTCCCATATGATCTGATGGGTCCAGACCCAAAACGTCACCTATCCATGTTCTCCAGAGTTGCTGACCTGACCTGACCCGCTGAGTTACTCCAGCATTTGTGTCAGTTTTTTTTAAAAGGGGCTTTTCATATTGGATTCAAATCTTAGGAAATTATTCTGAGAAAGGCAGATGGGTGTCAGGGGTTATGGGGAGAAGGCAGGAGAATGGGGTTGGGAGGGAAAGATATATCGGCCATGATTGAATGGCAGAGTAGACTTGATGGGCTGGATGGCCTAAATCTGCTCCTAGAACTTAAGAACTTATTCAGCAATAGACAACAGACAAAAGACAATAGGTGCAGGAGTAGGCCATTCGGCCCTTTGAGCCAGCACCGCCGTCATTCAATGTGATCATGGCTGATCATCCCCAATCAGTACCCCGTTCCTGCCTTCTCCCCATATCTCCTGACTCCACTATCTTTAAGAGCCCTATCTAGCTCTTTCTTGAAAGTATCCAGAGAACCAGCCTCCACCACCCTCTGAGGCAGAGAATTCCACAGACTCACAACTTTCTGTGTGAAAAAGTGTTTCCTCGTCTCCGTTCTAAACGGCTTACCCCTTATTCTTAAACTGTGGCCCCTGGTTCTGGACTCCACCCTTACGCAGAAGCATTCTGGGCCAGTTCATTCATCAGATATCATGGATAATAACCGGGAATATAGCACTAGAATATCAATTCAGTTTCTACAGCTACAAGGATGAACAGGTTGGAAAAATGAAGGTGATAACAAGGTAAAAACCAAAAATCTGCTGCTATTTTCAAACAATCATTGAGCTAGTTTATATTACTGTCCCAAATAGCTTTGCAGAAATTAACAATTAAGTTTGATACACATGACGTTATATCATCAGGAAGCTTTGACGTGAATAATTTAGGCATCTAGCAATAACGTCCAAAGGTATCACCCACCTGTGTCCTATTATGTACTAAACCTAAATTATGAGCAGGAATACAGTTGCTGCCGTACAGCGCCACAGGCCTGGGTTCGATCCGGACTACTGATACTAACTGTATGGAGTTTGTACCTTCTCCCAGTGACCACATGGGTTTTCTCCGGGTGCTCCAGTTTCCTCCCGCACTCCAAAGACGTACAGGTTTGCAGGTTAATTGGCTTGGCATAAATGTCCCTCGTGTGTGCAGGACAGTGTTAGTGTGCGGGGATCGCTGGTCAGCACAGACTCGGTGGACCGAAGGGCCTGTCTCCGCGCTGTATCTTTAAACTAAACTAAACTGCTCGCGTTAAAAATAAATAAAAGTGCTCAGGAATTGGCATGCAGCTTTAATTCTGTATCTCGTTCTGTTTGTTGATGGTTTGCAGAACCACCTTTGGAATCCAACTCTTGGTGGAATCTGTCCATTCTCAGTGTCTGCAGATGTATCTTCACTGCACATAGTTCAGTGTTTGCACAAAATAGTTCAGAGATAAAGCACGGAAATAGGACCTTCGGCCCACCAAGTCCGCACCGACCATTGATCCCCATACACTAACACTATCCTACACACTCGGGACAAGTTACAATTTTTACCAAAGACAATTAACCTACAGACCTGCACGTCTTTGGGGTGTGGGAGGAAACCGGAGCACCCGGAGAAAACCCACGCAGGTCACGGGGAAAGCGTACAAACTGCACCCGTAGTCAGGATCGAACCCGTGTCTCTGGCGCTGTAAGGCAGAAACTCTACTGCTGCACCACCGGTCCGCCCCATTCGCCCATCAAGAACCTTCTTTGGATGCTGAAGAAATGTCCCGACTTGAAACGTCAAGTCTGAAGAAGGGTGACGACCCGAAACATCACCTATCCATATTCCCCAGAGATTCTGCCTGACCTGCTGAGTTACCCCAGCATTTTGTGGGCTGATTTTTTTTTTGGTGAACCGACATCTGCAGTTCCTTTATCTCAATCTTCGTAATTAGTTTGAGTTCATAATTTTTCCGCGCAGTATATTTGCCAAGTGCAGACCCTTTCAAGAATGTTGATTCACGAGACCTGCAGTACCCCGCGCTGGATTGTAAGCACATAATTATAACATCTGCTGGTCCTCCAAGCAACAAAAAAAAAATTAAATCATGCAAACTGGATGAAAGTTAATTCCAGTGAAGATGGGACAGAAGCATTTGAATTACAGCAGCTTCATTGAGGCTACAATGCACTGTCTTTTACAACCACATTGTCATTCCATGCTAACGCAATTACACAGTAATAACTGATTACTGTCATCTCTGTTAACTTCATCCTGGGACAAAGACAGACCTACAAGAGGCAACATTTAATGAAGCGGCAACAATCATTAAATTCCTGTTCGTAATTCTGAAACTGTTCAACCCGGCTCATAACAAATGAAAAGACATTCGAAGTGACAATCCAACCTCTTATGGTTTGAGTGGGATTAAACGTTACCTAATGCCATTTAGAACGGAGACGAGGAAACACTTTTTCTCACAGAGAGTGGTGAGTGTGGAATTCTCTGCCTCAGAGGGCGGTGGAGGCAGGTTCTCTGGATGCTTTCAAGAGAGAGCTGGATAGGGCTCTTAAAAATAGCGGAGTCAGGGGATATGGGGAGAAGGCAGGAACGGGGTACTGATTTTAGACGATCAGCCATGATCATATTGAATGGCGGTGCTGGCTCGAAGGGCCGAATGGACGACCCCTACACCAATTAGACGATCAGCCATGATCATATTGAATGGCGATGCTGGCTCAAAAGGCCGAATGGACGACTCCTACACCTATTTACTATGTTTCTATGTTTCAGAGCCGATTAACAACAAATAATCGGCTTGCCGAGCCTGGAGTAAAACGTAATAAAGAACTTTGTGCCACCAGTCTGAAGAAGGGTCTCGACCTGAAACTTCGCCCATTCCTTCTCTCCACAGATGCTGCCTCACCCGCTGAGTTTCTCCCGCATTTTTGTCTACCATCAGACTATCTGTAATCAGACTTTACTGGACTTTACATAGACTCAAAATGCTGGAGTAACTCAGCGGGACAGGCAGCATCTCTGGAGAGAAGGAATGGGTGACGTTTTGGGTGGAGACCCTTTTTCACTGGACTTTATCTTGCACTACATGTTATTCCCTTTACCCTGTATCTGTCCACTGTGCATAGCTCGATTGTAACCACGTATAATCTTTCCGTTGACTGGACAGCTTTTCACTGTACCTCTCGGTACACGTGCCAAAAAACTAAACTGAACTTGGTGCCACGTCACGATGTTGAAGCAAACACAAAAAGCAAGTTGGAACTCATCTATACTTAATGGGACATTTGAATAGATATAATCATAGACATGACAGCTGCATTTCAGAACAAGCCCCTTCAATCAAAATGCTGTTCAATTAGTTTGAAATCCATGAGAAATTTATGCCTTGCTCTGGGGATGTGTCAGTTCATCATTTAAAACATGAAAGATTATGAAAAATGCGTCGGAATAATAAACAAAGAAAATAGCACGCCAAATATTTAGGACAGCAGATATCAGCACATCAAGAGGCCTGGTTAATGCACACAATTTGTCCATCTACCGTGCAACATGAGAACGGACAGAGAACATTGTACCAATGTCAGAAACAAAGGATTCCGACTAGAATCTCATGCTTTCATTAAGCTGTAATTTGTAAGGGCAGGCAAGGTTAAAATATTCATTTCTATTCCCTGGAAATACCAATTTTTAACTGATTAAATTAATCATCAAATCTATAAATTATGTTGCAGCTCCCTTTAGTGAAAACTCGCTTGGTTTGAGAAGGAGAAGGATGGATTTGGCATTTTGATAATGAAAAATAAAATCCAGTAAGTTAAGGCAACGTCTGAACGACCACTCATGAAAAGGTTGGTTTGTTGCATTTTTAAGTTTGCGGCCCCAAATATTTCAGCCATCAATCAATCCTGCCCCCAATTTGGTGTTTCCCTTTTGACCACCATTATCACACAGCACTGCACCAGGGTGCAGGCGATAACAGCTGTCATGATCTGTTTCTATGGCAATGCCACTGTAACTACACAGACTTCTGTGACACAATGGAAACCTACACTTCCTATGATATCCTTCACACCTCCAGTCACACCCCCCCCCCCCCCCCCCCCGAATGTTATGTATGCACTGGCTCCAATATTCCACAAATCACATTCATCCCTTTCCTCACCCTCACCCCTTTCCCCAAACAAATTATCACCCACTGACAAATAAAAACCTGCTGGAACTACCACAGCCTCAGAATAAAAGGACGTACCTTGAGAAAGGAGATGAGGAAGAATTTCTTAAGTGAGAGGGTTTTGAATCTGTGTCATATATCCCATCTTAATCCAACCAAATGCCTTGCCTGCATTGCTAACTTTGCCAAGTGTGTTAGAATAGGCTGTGGGCAAACTATGTCTGGAAATAAAATGATACAAAGTGCTAGGGTAACTCAGCGGGTCAAGCAGCATCTCTGGAGGACATGGATAGGTGGTTTTTCGGGTCGCCAATGTGGAGAGATTTTTTTTTCTGTTTAGTTTCTGCCTGACACAGGCCCTTCTGCCCACCAAGTCCGTGCCGACCAGAGATCTCCGCACTCTACCACTATCCTACACGCTAGGGACAATTTACAATTTTCAACGAAGCCAAATTAAACAACAAACCTGTTTGTCTTTGGTGTGTGGAAGGCAACCAGAGCCTCTGGGGAAAAGCCACGCGGAAAATTGGGAGAGCGTAAAAACTCCATACAAACAGCACCCGTAGTCAGGATCGAACCGGGGTCTCTGGCGCTGTGAGGCAGCAACTCCACCGCCACGCCACCGTGCCTCCCCCATGAGATGTGTGGAGCAAGGAATCATTTTGTGTGGTAGTGGCATTTTGGAGACTTAAGGGCCTGTCCCACTTACGTGTCCTTGCCACGCAAATTGTGCGACCTCGTCGTCGCGTTGAGGTGCACGGGCATCGTATGGCCGCGCGGGGCCGGTCCCACTGAGAAGCGCGGAGGGGTACAGAGTTGTGCGCGATATCGCACGGGGCTCCGAAATTTTTGTAGCGAACAAAATCTTCGCGCGCCAACGGCCTGTCGCGTAACTGACGGCCAAAGTGGGACAGGCCCAAGACCCTGGCGCGACGCAGCATCTCACCTACAACAGCAGCAGAAGCAGGCAAACGATCGCCGAACTCGGCCTGGGGCTCACGGCCGTTGTGGTCCGGATCCTCCCCCACTTCTATTCCCAGATCTTCAAAATTGAAGATAGACACAAAATGCTGGAGTAACTCAGCGGGACCGGCAGCATCTCTGGAGAGAAGCAACAGGTGACATTTCGGGTCAAGACCCTTCTTTCAGACTGAAGAAGAGTCTCGACACGAAACGTCACCCATTGCTTCTCTCCAGAGATGCTGCCTGTCCCGCTGAGTTACTCCTGCATTTTATGTCCATCTTCAAATGACGTCACGCGCTCCAGACGGCTGTGCGGGCGCATGAAATCGCACGGGACCGTCGCGGCTCAACGCGACCACGAGGTTGCGTAATTTGCGTGCCAAGGACACGTAAGTGGGACAGGGGCCTTACATATGCAGGAAATAGAGGGACATGGATTATGTGCAGGATAAGAGTTGATTTTGGCATCAGTTTTGAAACAGACATTGTGGGCCAAAGGGCCTGGTCCTGTGCTGTACTGATTTATGTGCTATGTAAGACCAACTGGTTCACTAAAATGTCCTCTGGGCAAGTTGTCGTTACCAGTTGGCATTGAAGTGATTTCAGACAGACAACAATTAAGTTGTTTCATCAATGGCCAAGCAATTCAAAAGTAATTTGTGATGAACAGTAAATGTCTAGCCTTGCCAGTGATGTTAGTGACTCAATTATGTCTATCACCAAAGACAATTAATACAACTAGTTATTGCTCATATTAAATCCACCAGCCAAGATCTTAAACACTAATTTTCTTTAACCCTCCTTCACAAATCATATTTTTCTTGGAGACAGGATGAACTGCAGATGCTGGAATCTCGAGCAAGACACAAAGGGCTGGGGTGACGCAGCAGGGATGGCAGCATCTGTAGAGTGAGCAATAGATGAAGTTTTGTCTTGTCTAGAGGGCCCTTGTTCAGACTGATTGTAATTGGGGAAAGGGGAGAAATCTGAATCAAAGCAGTAGGAAGAGGCAGAGGTTAACTTGCATCTACTTCAACCTCAACTCCTGTATCCACTGTTTATAAGTTCGTAAGTGATAGGTGCAGAATTAGGCCATTCGGCCCATCAAGTCTACTCTGCCATTCAATTATGGCTGATCTATCTCTCCCTCCTAACCCCATTCTCCTGCCTTCTCCCCATAAACCCTGACACCTGTACTAATCAAGAAACCGTTGTTCTCAGTGTGGACTGCTGTACATCGGCGAGACCAAGCGCAGTCTGGGCGATTGTTTCACTGAACACCTCCGCTCAGTCCAGGTGGGTCTATGCAGCAAGTGAGGATCTAGGGACAAGTGGCATGTTAGGAAATTAAACTGCAGTAAGTTCATGTTTTCCATTGCCATGGCAAAAAGGAATTTAATAGTCATAGAGTCAAACAGTGCGGAAACAGGCCCTTCGGCCCAACTTGTCCACGCTGGCCAACATGTCCCATCTACACTAGTCACGCCTGCATGCATTTGTCCCATATCCCTCCAGAGCCTGTCCCATCCATGTGCCTGTGAAAATGTTTCTTAAACGTTGTGATAGTCCCTGCCTCAACTACCTCCTCCGGCAGCTCGTTCCATACACCCTTTGTGTAAAAAAGTTACCCCTCAGGTTCCGATTAAATCTTTCCCCCCCTCACCTTTAACCTATGTCCTCTGGTTCTCGATTCCCCTACTCTGGGCAAGAGACTCTGTGCGCCTACCCAGTCTATTCCTTTCATGATTTTGTACACCTGTTTAAGAATCACCCTTCATCCTCCCGTACACTTCCTCTTCCTTCCATCGACACGGTTGCACGAGCAAGACTCTGGACGACTACAATCCAAACACACCTCATGCCCAGCAGAAAGTCACCTTCGAGCCAGAAGCACCAGTTTCAGCTTAAAAAACGCGGCAGGATTAATTTCACAAGTTATTAGTTTCTGAGCTGCATTAACCTTGGAGTTACACAGGGAGAAATGTTTCATCCATTTGCATGTAGTATGTTGTAAACGTACACCTATAGAGACAAGACAGACTAGGCAGGATTTCGTCAGCAACTCTGCTCTCCCCCCCCCCCCCCCTACTTATTATTTAATTCTATATTAATAGCTTTCAAATATCTCTGCAATTAATTAAGGTAGACAAAAATGCTGGAGAAACTCAGCGGGTGAGGCAGCATCTATGGAGCGAAGGAATAGGTGACGTTTCGGGTCGAGACCCTTCTTCGCTCCATGGATGCTGCCTCACCCGCTGAGTTTCTCCAGCATTTTTGTCTACCTTCGATTTTCCAGCATCTGCAGTTCCTTCTTAAACACTGCAACTAATTAAAGCTACTTTCAACGCTTATCTCCGGCAAAGCCCCAACTACACCCTGAGACTTTGCCACTGTTCAAACTACACCAGTGGACTCTATTTTAGTGTTCAGTTTAGTTTATTGTCACCTGTACGGAGGTACAGTGAAAATCTTTTGTTGCGTGCTAAGCAGTCAGCGGAAATACAATCCACGATTACAATCGAGCCGTCCACAGCGTACAGATACAGGATAAAGGGAATCACACTTATAACGTTTAGTGCAAGTGCAAAACTTATAACGTTACATCCAATAAAGTCCGATCAAAGATGGTCCGAGGGTCTCCAATGAGGTAGATGGTAGCTCAGGACTGCTCTCTAGTAGGTGATAGGATGGTTCAGTTGCCTGATAACAGCTGGGAAGAAACTGTCCCGGAATCTGGAGGTAGACAAAAATGCTGGAGAAACTCAGCGGGTGTGGCAGCATCTATCTGGAGGTGTGTGTTTTCGTACATCTGCACCTCTTCCCCAGCTACAGTGTACCACATATGCCAACTGCTGGCAGGGCAAACTGGGCGTAAATAACAAGCAAGGGCAGATGCTGGTTTATACCAAAGAAAGACACAAAATGTTGGCGTAACTCAGCGGGTCAGGCAACATCTCTGGAAAACATGGGTAGACGACGTTTCGGGTCGGCATCCTTCTTCGTTCCATCCATAGTTCCTTGTTCCAACTCTGCAGGGCAAACATTCAGACACTATGTATGGTTCGGGTGAGTTTTGTCCGTGTGGCAATTCTACACACATAGGCCCCAGAAAAGTGTACACAGATAATCACAACACTGATAGGTTATTTGACCCAAGTCCGGGATCACATAATTTTATTGATAGCTACTTTATTAAAACCTATAGGGGTGGCATGGTGGCGCAGCAGTGAAGACCCGGGTGTGATGTATTTGTAATGTACTATCATTGAATGTATTCGAATGGAATTTGTGATGTATATGTAATGTACAAGATACAAGATACAAGATACATTTACATGTGCCAGTTGGCACAGTGAAATGTGATCACCATACAGCCATACAATAAAATAAAGAACACAACACACGATTGAGTTCAACATAAAACATCCCCACACAGCAGAATCAAAGTTTCCCACTGTGAGGGAAGGCACCAAAGTCAGTCTCTTCCTCCAATGTTCCCCAATGTTCACCCGTGGTCGGGGCCTCCCCGAGCCCTCCGCAGTCACCGCTACGGGCGGCCCGATGCACAGGCCCGCTCGCCGGGGTGATGTAAGTCCTGTGTCGGGGCTGGGGGACCTCCTCAGCGGCCTGGACATCAGAGTCGGCTCCCAAAGTCCGCAGGCCGCGCTGGGCGGAGATGCAGCGGTGGCGGCCCTCGGCAAAGGGCCCCAGGACTCCGCGATGTTGGTCAGCGCCGGCCACGCTGGAAGCCGGCCGCGCTGGAAGCTCTCCCAAACCGGAGCTCCAAACGGCGATCCAGGTCGGCATCGCCCGCTCCGCGGTGAATTCAGCGCTGCGCCGCCGCTGTTGTAGCTCTGGTCCGGTTCCCGGTCCCCGGCAGGAAAGGCCGCTCCGATCCACGAGGAGGGGGGCCGCGAGGAGGGGGGCGAGGACGCGACTCGGAGAAATAGTCGCGTCCCCGCCAGGAAGTGACTGGGAAACAGTTTCCC
The DNA here is from genome assembly GCA_038087875.1 of Malacoraja senta. Lineage (NCBI taxonomy): Eukaryota > Metazoa > Chordata > Chondrichthyes > Rajiformes > Rajidae > Malacoraja > Malacoraja senta. Next base: position 5,085,315 of record CM075979.1, read on the forward strand.
CCTTACCCCTTATCTAATGTAAATGCCAGTGCCCCTTGAGGCCAAAAGCAGAAGCTGGCAAATGTACCTGTGCCTCGTGACTGAGGTCAAGTAACCTTCTGGAAGTTTCAGTCGTGGCAGATTAAAACTTATCATACAAGACGGCGGACGTGAATTCATTGTGCTAGTCACAACAGGGCCTTACAGAGAACATTACACCAGGTTCAATCCTGACCACGGATGCTGTCTGTACGGAGTTTGTACGTTCTCCCTGTGACCGCGTGGGTTTTCTCCAGGTGCTCCAGTTTCCTCCCACACTCCAAAGACGTGCAGGTTTGCAGGTTAATTGGCTTTGGTAAAATTGTAAATTGTCCCTAGTGCGTGCAGGATAGTACAAGGTTATCGCTGGTCGGCATGGGCTCGGCAGGCTGAAGGGCCTGTTTCCACACTGTATCACTGAAGTATAAAAGCTGACCAGGTCACATCCGTGCTGGTCAGGAAGAAGTGCGGTTCATTTTCTCTCCAGTTTATAAATACCATACCCTATTATTATGGCCGGGTGCACAATATGTCCCCATTGGCAGGATCAGACAATTCACCAGAGAGTCCAAGGATTCAACCTGCAACCTCCCAAGGTACCTGTTATTGCTCCACACACCCATACATGAAGGAAGTCACTTGGGAATTTAATGACTAATTGTAACAATTGAATACTCGTCAAAAGTAGTTATTTTCTCCTCCCTAGAGAGGCTGTCAGCTATCTCCGGAACACTATAATTTCTCAACAAATTCTGTAACTGGTTTATTCCTCAACCCCAAATGTGTCATTTAATCTAGTCAAACCAGCGGGCACAGTGGCGCAGCGGTAGAGTTGCTGTCTTACAGCGCCAGAGAAGATCTCGGAGAAAACACATGCAGATCATGGGGAGAAGGTACAAATCGACCCGAAACGTCACTCATTCCTTCTCTCCATAGATTCTGGCCAGTCCCGGTCGACCTTCAGTACAAGCTACCATGACAGACACAAAATGCTGGAGTAACTCAGCGGGACAGGCAGCATCTCTGGAGAGAAAGAATGGATGAAGTTTTGGGTCGAGACCCTTCTTTGTGCTGATCTGTGCTGGTCAGCAAAACAGACAGCACCTGTAGTCAGGATCGAACCCGGGTCTCTGCCGCTGTAAGGCAGCAACTCTACCGCTGCACCACCGTGCTGCCCATCACATATATCCAACAATTGTCAGTGTCTGCCTGAATAGAGCAGCAAATATTCACAGCTAAACAACAGACAATAAAAACAAAAATCACCTTACATCTTTGTATCGTAATTTACAAATATTGTTTTTAGATTATACCTGCGGTGTTCTTTTATCCTCTTAGCCGGGCTGCTAAGATGATTAACTAAATATCATTCCATTCACTGGCGTGAGAATCTTGCGTTTTTTAAACTTCTTTGGAGCGCGTTACACTTGCTGGCTGCCTCACAGCCAAATAAACATTCCTTTCACATCCTTTCAACTCCATCCTATGCCCCCACAATATTATTTTTTCATATGCTCAGGGCTAGAAAGAGCTCACTTCCAAATCAGTTTCAAATACTAATGAAGGGTTGACAATGTAAAATAATTATGGGTGAAGCCAGCCAATTGTCTAATTTTATTTCATCCCTCTGGGTTTATCCCCCCCCCCCCCAATCTATCGCATGTCCAATTAAATCATGGCACCATTCTGGTTTTCACTGATGTAATCTTTTCCTTACAATCAATGCGTTTTGCACAGGTTGAGATTAACCCTAAAATTCATTTTTTGCTCATCAAATCCCTGCTTCCTATGTGTTGGGAAGGAACTGCAGATGCTGGTTTATACTTAAGATAGGAACAAAATAACTCGGCAGGTAACTCGGCGGGTCAGACAACATCACTGGAGAAGGAAAAAAAGTGATGTTTCAGATCAGAACCCTTCTTCAGACTCCTTTTCAGTCAGCAAAACAGATAATCGGGCAAAGCTAGTACCAAGGGTACTAAAAAAATGGGTGGGGGACCTGTATATATTTGTCTTAAGGTGTTGAAGACAATACTTTATTCAGGGTCTTGGATGTATTGCACACCTGCCATTGTTGTCTCATTTACTGTTTGTAACATTTTAACACCCATATGTAACACCCCTATATATAAATACAAGTCCACCACTGATTTTCCAGCAACTGGTGGTCACGGCTGTGTTTCCACTTTGAATGAAATTACCTGAAATTCGAGAAATTCTGCTGGTCTTCGGGTAATTTTAGGGAAATTAAATAATTTCAGGAAATTTCTGCATCCAGCCCACGAAGGGGTCCAATCCAGCCCGTGGGATGATTTGGGGGGAAAAGGTATATTTACGACCTGCGCAGTTGGGGGAGGCCCGTCAGCCACGTCACAATTGAAAATCCCGCCGGTGACGCTGTCGGGATGCAAAATGGCGCCGTCTCCCCGAGCGTGCGCTTTGGGACCCGGATCCGCACGTGCGCAGTTGGGGAATTTCAGGAAATACCATCAAATTCCAGGAAATTTGGGATTCTATTTGAGGAAAAAATTTTTTGAGGTGTGGAAGCACTGGGTCAAGGTATTGGGGGACTGGGATGCCGGCCCCCAAAGTCGGCCTCAGAGGTCGGCCATGGTTTGGGAACTGCTCTGCCCAGGACAAGAAGGCTCTGCAGAGAGTAGTGCGTTCGGCCGAACGCACCACGGGAACTACACTCGCCCTCCTGCAGGAGGTGCAGATCCAGAGCCAGCAACATTATGGGGGACCCCTACCACCCCAGCAACAGACTGTTCCAGCTGCTACGGTCAGGCAAACGCCTCCGCTGTCATGCTGTGAAAACAGAGAGGATGAGAAGGAGTTTCTTCCCAGAGGCCATTAGGACTGTAAACTCTTACCTCACCAAGGACTAACACTTTTCATTTCACTGCACATCTCGTATGTGTATGTGACAAATAAACTTGACTTGACTTGAACGGATCTGCTGGCTCCGGCCAAGCTGGAGTTCCAGAGCTCCAGCCACTGGGGACAAATCCAACCCGCCGATCAGCCCCCGTGTTCCTAATGAGGTCAAGATCGGCCGTCTCACCCTGGCGAGGTACCACATTTTCCAGGGGATTT
>CM075979.1:5088628-5119771 GCA_038087875.1 Malacoraja senta
ACTCTGGAGTTCAGAAGGATGAGAGGGGCATCTCATTGAAACATATAAGATTATTAAGGGTTTGGACACGCTAGAGGTAGGAAACATGTTCTTGATGTTGGGGGAGTCCAGAACCAGGGGCCACCGTTTAAGAATAAGGGGTAAGCCATTTAGAACGGAGATGAGGAAACACTTTTTCACACAGAGAGTTGTGAGTCCGTGGAATTCTCTGGCTCAGAGGGCGGTGGAGGCCAGTTCTCCGAATACTTTCAAGAGAGAGCTAGATAGGGCACTTAAAGATAGTGGAGTCAGAGGATATGGGGAGAAGGCAGGAACGGGGTACTGATTGTGGATATTCAGCAATGATCACATTGAATGGCGGTGCTGGCTCGAAGGGCCGAATGGCCTACACCTGCACCTCTTGTCTATTGATATGCCAAATGAGGAATTTCATTGTACCTAGGAACATTTGACAATAAAGTGCCATTGAATCATTAAGCAGCGCTGATTCCTTCCACTCAGGCACGGAAATCGCTATCAAAACATTGGGGGGGGGGGGGAAGACACAATATCTTGGCGGCCGCGCACGCGCAAACGCACACACGCGAGGCTTCAGCCATGGGCCCTGTGGACGGTAACATCGAGAGCTGACCTGGTTGGTGACCGACTCCGAACTCCAGCAACAGCAGCTTCGTCCGCCCCGAATCCTGGGGCTTCAATCGGCCCGTTCACGGGGTCTTTCATCGGCCGGCGGGGGCTTCAACATCGGGAGCCTCGATCGCCTCGATGCAGCAGTTTGATTTTCATTCGCGCCAGGCACTGAAAGGACCGCCAACGGGCCGATTCAGCCCTTAGAAAGCGTCTGATAAAGTCCGGCTTACAAACCATGTGAGGGATTGTCCCCCACCTCTCAAAGCAGGGGGGGGCGACATGTCCCCAGTCCCCCCCACAGGATTTCCGCCCATGTTCTCACTTGAGGTGTGTTTTGTAGCAATTCGCTTAAGTACTTGAGCATTAGTTAAATTTTCATCCTCACTGAATGATGTTTGTAAATAAGAACAGATCTATTATAACCATTACTGAGCACACTAATGAGGCAGCACATTAGTCAGCTGCGCCATATCTACTCACTCTGGCTCACAGCAATTATACTATTATAATGCGCAAACACAATGGAGAATACACCTCAGTCATACAGTGAGGCCCTTCAGCACAACTTGCCCACATCAACCAACATGCCCATCTATGCTAGTCCCACCTGCCTGCGTTTGGCTCATACCGCTTTAAACCTGTCCTATCCATGTGCCCGTCTGAATGTTTCTTAAACGTTGCGATGGTACCTGCCTCAACTACCTCCTCCTGCAGCTCATTCCATACACACATCACACATTGTGTAAAAAAAAAATGACACTCAGGTTCCTATTGAAATTTTCCACCTTCACTTTAAATGTTTTAGAAAGAACTGCAGATGCTGGAAAAATCGAAGGTAGACAAAAGTGCTGGAGAAACTCAGCGGGTGAGGCAGCATCTATGGAGCGAAGGAATAGGTGACGTTTCTGCCTCACCCGCTGAGTTTCTCCAGCATTTTTGTCTACCCTCACTTTAAACCTATGTCCTCTGGTTCTCGCTTCCCCTACTCCTGGGCAAGAGACGATGCATCTATTCCTCTCACGATTTTGTACACTAAACCACCTGAAAATTAATCACCATTATTTATATCACATAGCTCAGATTTGGCCGACTCAATTCTTGCAGTTTCACCATTGAATCATCACACCATCGCAGTCGCTGCCTCGAAAAGGCTGGCAGCATCATCAAGGACCCACACCATCCTGGCCACACACTCATCTCCCCGCTACCTTCAGGTAGAAGGTACAGGAGCCTGAAGACTGCAACGACCTGGTTCAGGAATAGCTACTTCCCCACAGCCATCAGGCTATTTAACTTGGCTTGGACAAAACTCTGAACTTTAATTAGCCCATTAACTGTTATTTGCACTTTATCAGTTTAATTATTCATGTGTGTATATATTTATAGAAGGGTATACGGACACACTGATCTGTTTTGTAGTCAATGCCTACTATGTTCTGTTGTGCTGAAGCAAAGCAAGAATTTCATTGTCCAATCAGGGACACATGACAATAAACTCACTTGACTTGAATGAAAGGTTGTTTCCACCGACAAGCTGAAAAAGACTCAGAGAGCTGGTGTAACTCAGCAGGTGTGGCAGCATCTGGTGGACAAGTGGTGTTCCTTCAGACTGATTGTAGTGGGGAGGGGGAAGCTGGAAAGGAGGTGGGAGCGGGACAAAGCCTGGCGAGTGATCGATGGATCAGATGAAGGTTGTGAGGGGGGGGGGGGTTGATTGGCAGATGAGTGGACAAAGGCCAGAGATGAAAAGATGACTAAAGGCTGTGCGGTAAGTTGAAGAGTCAATTGTGAAGCCAGAGGAAAGGATGGTGGTGGCAGGACATGGGGGGGGGGGTTGTGATGTTGGGGGAGTGAGGGGTGAGGAAGGGTAGGTGGTGACAGGGGCATGAGATGATTGAGGTAGGAGTCAAGTGTATTTGGGTTGGCCACCTGGGTTGCAAAGTTGCTAATGGGGTAGCGGGGATGGGGGGAGGAGGGGGGGGAGGGGTACGCGAAGGGAAGAGTGCTGCTAGCCAAGATCATTTTAGTTTAGTTTAGTTTAGAGATACAGCGTGGAAACAGGCCCCTACGGCCCACCAAGTAGGAAAAATGTTCCCAATGTTGGGCGAGTCCGGAACCAGGGGCCACAGTCTTAGAATAAAGGGGAGGTCATTTAAGACTGAGGTGAGAAAAAACGTTTTCACCCAGAGAGTTGTGAATTTGTGGAATTCCCTGCCACAGAGGGCAGTGGAGGCCAAATCACTGGATGGATTTAAGAGAGAGTTAGATAGAGCTCTAGGGGCTAGTGGAGTCAAGGGATATGGGGAGAAGGCAGGCACGGGTTATTGATAGGGGACGATCACCCATGATCACAATGAATGGCGGTGCTGGCTCGAAGGGCCGAATGGCCTCCTCCTGCACCTATTTTCTACGTTTCTATGTTTCTAAGTCCGCACCGACCAGTGATCTCCGCACACTAACACGACCCAACACACAATAGGGACAATTTTACACTCGTACCAAGCCATTTAACCTACAAACCTGTACGTCTTTGGAGCGTGGGATGAGACAGAAGATCTCGGAGAAAACCCACACGGGTCACAGGGAGAAATTACAAACTCCGTACAGACAGGCACCCGCAGTCGGGATCGTACCCGGGTCTGTGGCGCTGTAAGGCGACAACTCTACCGCTGCGCCACCAATTCGCCAAGAATAAATTTAAATATATTGTCATCTGTTCATGCTGTCGTGGTGGGTTTGAAATATGAACAAGTTGAGCTGTAGCACTGTAACTGTGGGAAATAATCCATATTCATACCCATGGTTGGCATAGCTCCCTCACCAGCCCCCACCCAAACACAAGTGTCTCTTCTCTGATGTTGAACAAAAGGCAAAAGTGACTTGCCCTGGAAGAAGACGACACATATGAAACATTTGACTGGAGGCAAGTCTGCATAAATCGCTTGTGTATACTTAATGACAAGAACATTTTCTATCATCTTTTTACATATTTTTGCAAAAACTCCCCACAGCAATAAAAAGAATATTAACTGTGCAGTGCGAGGGATTCAATCTGTTATTTTGCGATAATACCTTCCATGCATACCCAATCATTTCACCTTTCACTAAGGACAGTGTAAATAAAAAAACACATCCAACTCTGAAGAAGGGTCCCGACCCAAAACATCACCTCACCATGTTCTCCAGAGATGCTGCCTGAGCCGCTGACTTACGACAGCACAGGTGGCAGCACAGAGGCGGCAGAGACCCGGGTTCAATCCTGGCTACGGGTGACGTCTGTACGGAGTTTGTTCGTTCTCCCCCTGACCTGCGTGGGTTTGATTTAATTACGCGCAGGTAGATAAGAGATGCTCTTGGCTTCAGACACTGTGTACCAAAGGGCCTGTTCTTCTGCTGTTTGAGTTTAGAGATACAGCGCGGAAACAGGCCCTTCGGCCCACCGAGTCCGCACCGACCAGCGATCCCCGCACACGAGCACTATCCTACACACTAATGCCAATTTTATATATACACCAGGCCAATTGACCCACAAACCTGCACGTCTTTGGAGTGTGGGAGGAAACCGAAGATCTCGGAGAAAACCCACGCGGGTCTCAGGGAGAACGTACAAACGTCGTACAACGGCACCCACAGTTGGGATCGAACCTGGGTCTCTGGCGCCACAAAGCAGCAACTCTACAGTGCGCCACCGTGCCACCCTACTGTTCTATGTTCTATGCAAGGTAGATTGCAGAAAACCTTGACCCTTATCAGAAATGAAGAAAGTTGGGGGACAGAGATTTAAGGTAAGGGATAGAGTTTTGGGGGGAGTCTGAGGGGAATCTTTCTCCACCCAGAGAGTGGCGAGTAGCTAGAATGCACTGCCTGAGAGAGTGGTGGGAAAAGAGACACTGACAGCATTTAAGTGTCGAATTACACATTTGAATCACCTCTGCGTAGGAGGATAAAGGCCACCTTCTGGAAGGTGGGAAAGCCTGGATGTGATGGGCCGAATGGTCTGTTTCCACACTGCATGATCCTACGGCTCTCAGATACGCAGCCAACACATCAGGATGTTGCTCGATTGACATCTTCAAAAGATATCTTCAATCAAAATAAAACTGATTAAAGTTTCTCATTTTCTCATCTAGATTTCTGAAAAGGATGTCTGCGCGTGAGATCAGCTTCCACACTGATCTGTCACCGCTGACAATCTCCATTTCACCAGTAAGCTTCCCCGGACACATCAGTCAAATGTCCCCATCAACGATCTGGCTCCTCAACCAAAGATAGACACAAAAAGCTGGAGTAACTCAGCGGGTCAGGCAGCATCACTGGAGAAAAAGAATAGGTGACGTTTCGGGTCGAGACCCTTCTTCAGACGGCTGAGTTCCTCCAGGTTTTTTTGTCCATCTTCGGTTTAAACCGGCATCTGCAGTTCCTTCCGACACATTTCGTTGGCTCCTGAACCACACTGTATCAACCAAACCACATCCTTACCTCAGCAACAAGCTACTACAGACTTTGTAGTACTTTGATTTGCATGATCGTTATCTGGTTTTAGTTTAGTTTAGAGATACAGCGCGGAAACAGGCACTTCAGCCCACCGGGTCCGTGCTGACCAGCGACCCCCACACATTATCACTATCCTACACACGCTAGGGACAATTTTTACATTTATACCAAGCCAATTAACCTACAAACCTGCACGTCTTTGGAGTGTGGGAGGAAACCGAAGATCTCGGAGAAAACCCACGCAGGTCACGGGGAGAACGTGCAAACTCCATACAGACAGCACCCGTAGTCAGGATCGAACGCGGGTCTCCGGTGCTGCATTCGCTGTAAAGCAGCAACTCTACCGCTGTGCCACTGTGAACAAGGCAGCAACTCTACCGCTGTGCCACCGTGAACAAGGCAGCAACTCTACCGCTGCGCCCATCCCAGGCGACTATCTGCGTGGGATCCACAACCACATATTACAATCACTCCACACTTAAATCTCTAATACTACAGGAACATTTCTTACTTTACCTACGATATCAGGCAACTGAACCATCCTACCACAACCAGAGAGCAGTGCTGAACTACTATCTACCTCACTGGGTGACCCTCGGACTTTCTTTGATCGGACTTTGCTGGCTTTACCTTGCACTAAACGTTATTCCCTTATCATGTATCTACTCACTGTAAATGGCTCGATTGTAATCATGTATTGTCTTTCTGCTGACTGGTTAGCACACAACAAAAGCTTTTCACTGTACCTCGGTACACGCGACAATAAACTAAACTAAACTATCTCAAGTGAAACAGATGATTTTCTTTTGGAGCCACAGCGTAGAAACAGGGCCTCCGGCCCGCCGGTTCCATGTCGACCAGCGATCTCGGCCCGTATTCAGAATTAATCCGCTTTCGACTCTTAAAGGGCCAGTCCCACTAGGCGATATTTTTCCCAAGTCTTATCAAATTTAACCAAGGGTTCAACAATGTCACTCCTGATTTTTTCTAAATTTAAACATGATATCGTTTCAGAGTACCACTGGAGTGTGGTCAGAGGGTTGGAGTCTTTCCATTTAAATAAAATAGATCTTCTGGCGAATAGTGTGGTACACGAATCTTGAAGCGTTATTACTGGGCAACTCTTAAATGTAGAATCCAAAACATATTTGTCACTAGATAAACATTACACTTCTACTGAAAATTAATATAATGAACAATTCACCGGTATATTCTCACTGTTCTACACTGATCACAATTAAATCAATGTGCTACCTAGTTGTGAAGGATGACTGCCTGCCTGTGGACTATTAAAATCAACCAAATGACAAATAATTTGAGCTATACATGGTCCATTGCCATACAGGTCAGAAACTTCAGGCTGCGCAACCTCCATTATTAATATTAATTGGTCATTTCTATAATTTAGACTTCTATGTTTTAGTAGTAATTTTTTTCTGAACATGTACCATCACATAATTCCATTGGGATAACCGCAGGAACGATAGATCAAAGGTCGACACCAAAAGGCTGGAGTAACTCAGCGGGTCAGGCAGCATCTCTGAAGAAAAGGAAGAGGTGACGATTTAGGTCGAGACCCTTCTTCAGACACTTTCTTCCTACATAGAATAAAAAGTTGTTCTTGACGTTGCATTTTCATCGCCAAATACTAAAAAGCTGCATACTTTAAAGGATATCTGGATATACTTTAAAGGATATCACGTCACAGTGGCCTCTGCAGTCCGTCTGTCTTTTTTTTTTTTTTTGTTTCGTTGAAGTTTTGTTTATAGTGTTTTTTTAACTGTGTATGTGTGGGGGGGGTGGGAGGGTAGGGTGGGGGAAACTTTTTAAAATCTTTTCCCTGCACGGGAGACCAGACCTTTCTCAGTCGGGTCTCCGTTGTCGTTGGGGCCTAGCACCGTGGAGCGGCCTCCAACCGGGACGACCTGGGGGCTCCAGTCGCGGAGCCGGCGGACTTACTCACCATCGCGGAGCTGGCCGAGTTAGGAACGGGAGGAGCTGTGGTGGCGCGCGGCTGCGACCCGACCCCGGAGATTCGGAGGCTCCAGCCGCTGGCCCGGTGGGACGGTGACATCGGGAGCTCGCGGGTCCCTGGTGGGAGACCGCTTTTCGGGGCTACCGCAACGGCGACTTCTCCCGCCCGAGTTGCGGGGTTGAAGATGACCTGGAGCGGGGTCTTACATCGCCCGGCGCGGCTTTAAATGGCCGCTGGACTTGCTAGCACCCGCCAGGGGCTCCAACATCAAGACCTGGAGCGTGGCCTTGCATCGCCCGGCGCGGCTTTAATGGCCGCGGTACATATTTACCATCGCCCGCCGGGGGCTTTGACTTTGACATCGGGAGGAGAATGTGGAGTGCAGGGGAGAGATAAGACTTTGCCTTCCATCACAGTGAGGAGGAAATTCGCTGTGATGGATGTTTGTGTAAATTGTGTTGTGTCTTGGTTCTTTTTACTTGTCCGTATGACTGCAGAAACCAAATTTCGTTTGAACTTCATTTGAGGTTCAAATGACAATAAACGGTATTGTATTATATTGTATTATATTGTAAAAGGAACGTTTGGGTCTATTTTTTAAAACTAGGTTGAATGATCCAACTGTAGACAGTTGAATTTAAGTGTCACCACTGACAATATAAAACGTTGCTATCTAAAATGAACAAAACCTGTTACAACCACTCAATATTGTGATATTACTAAATGCTATTATTGATAATGCCCTATACCTTCACTTGTTGACATAAGATTTAAATCAATTATACCCATTAAATTTATCAATATCCTTACAGTGGATAAAGATTGCAATGAATGCTTCAAGTTAAACAATTACCATGGGATAATCATATTACTATGCAAAGGGCTCACAGAAACACAGCGGTGTGGCTGTAGAGTTACTGCCTCACAGCGTCAGAGCTCTGGGTTTGATCTAAATTACGGGTGCTGTCTGTACGGAGTTTGTACGTTCTCCCTGTGACTGCGTGGGTTTTCTCTGGGTGCTCCGGTTTCCTCCCACACTCCACAGAAACATTGGTTTGTAGGTTAAATGGCTTTGGTAAAATTCTAAGTAGACACAAAATGCTGGAGTAACTCAGCGGGTGAGGCAGCATCTATGGAGAGAAGGAATGGGCGATGTTTCGGGTCGAGACCCTTAAGGGCATCGCCCGTTCCTTCTCTCCATAGATGCTGCCTCACCCGCTGAGTTAGAATAGAATGCCTTTTATTGCCTTTCAAACAGCTTGGTTTGAACGAAATTTCATTACAAAAAAAACCAAGACACACACTTAACACAATTTACACAAACATCCATCACAGTGAATCTCCAACACCTCCTCACTGTGATGGAAGGCAAAAGTCTTATCTCTTCCCTTTGTTACTCCAGAATATTGTGTCTACCTTCGATTTTACCAGCATCTGCAGTTCTTTCTTACACATGGTAAAATTGTCTCGAGTGTAGGATAGTGTTCGTGTGCAGGGTGATCCAGGGATGGAAATTAAGAACCAGGGGGCATAGGTTCAAGGTGAGAGGGGCAAGATTTAATAGACATCTGACGGGCAACTTTTTCACTCAGCGGGTCCTGGGGAAATGTCTTGTCCAGGAAGTACCAACCGATAAGATGCCTTTGAAATGTGTCTACCAATTGATGAGACAAGCTCAGACTCGTCCTGTAGTGATGTATATTGGCTGCATCTTGTGACCACGACTAACATTTTTGGAATGTGATTAAGTGACACATAGTATAAAACACCGTGCAAATCTTTGTTCATTGAAGTGGTGGAGCGGGGAAGTCAAGTGTCTGTTGCTTACTTGACTGGCGTATCCCCGTCACTTCCGCCGGCTGATGATCAGTAAAGCTTGAGTTGGTTTACCTAACGTTTTTGTGAATTGTCTGTTTTTTAAGTAGTGAACCTTATCAGTTGAGGTAGGTACTATAACAGCATTTGACTGCATTTAACTATGGACAGGTGCATAGATAGGAAAGGCTGAGAGGGATATGGGCCAAATGGAATTTGCTTAGATGGAGCAACTTGGTCGGCATGGACAAGGGTCTGTTTTCATGCTGTATAACTCGATGACAAGTAGGAATGGCTGAAGCAGGAGGTTGTTGTCCATGTCAACAATTCCCATCCACCATCCCCACATGAAAAAAAGTATCCAAGTTTCAGGAGAACTTTCTGAACCTGGATTCGATTCCCCGGCCATCCGCAGATCCACAAATAAAATATTGCTTGGGAGGCAATCATCCCTTGAGTGTGAGGAACAGCTGATGAATGAGCGAAGGAAAAGCCATGGAGATTCAATATGCTCAGTTAAAGGACTTCAACTGGAGTGATGGGAATTGGTGATGTAATGAATGTCATTGTGCTTGGCCAGGGGAAGAACCACATCAGTCAAGACTGGCACCTTTGATGTTCGCCCAATGACTTGTGATGGAAGCTGTACGTTTCGACACAGTGTGCACCACCCCGGCTCACTCATCAAAAGAACGCTCCAGCATTTCAATACTTCAGGAGAGAAATGTGAAGTAGATGCACAGCAGGAGAGAGAAATAATTTCCACGCTATTTGAAGCACTATTTTTAAAAAAAGCAGTCAATTTAAATCTCTTTCCAAGACCAGAATAAATTGGCACAAGATTTCATAGTGGAAAAGAAACACATGCTTATATCTTTGAGAATGATTTGTACGAAGGTCAGTCTAGTGCTGCCATAATTTAGCACGTATCTGTCGCAGTCACTAGTCTCGATCTTAATCTAATTAAACAGCAACTTGACTTTAGACTTTAGAGATACAGCGCGGAAACAGAGCCCTCGTCCCATTGAGTCCGCGCTGACCAGCAACCCCTGCTCATTAACACTATCCTACACGCACTAGGGACAATTTATAATTTTACCAAAGCCAATGAACCTACAAACCTGTACGTCTTTGGAGTGTGGGAGGAAATCGGAATCTCTGGAGCTGTAACGCAGCAACTCTATCGCTGCGCCACCATGCCGCCCAGCCTCTGTGAAAAGCAGACACATAACGTGACTCTGATTCATTGATGACGACACAAAGTGCTGCAGTAACTCAGCAGGTGAAGGGCAGCTTTGGAGAATGCGGATAGGCGATGTTTTGGATCGCGACCCTTCTTCAGACTGATTGATGTAGAGGGGGAGGTTGCTGGAAGAGAGGTGGGGGCAGGACAAAGCCTGGCAGGTGATAGGTGGGTACAGGTGAGGAGCAATTGGCAGACAAAGGCCAGCGATGAAAAGACAAAAGGAAGTGAGATAAGGCAGTGTTTCCACACCTCAAAAAAAAAAATCCTCAAAATAGAATCCCAAATTTCCTGGATTTTATGGAATTTCCCAGCCCGGTAAGTCTTCCCCAACTGTGCGCGCGCGGATACAGGGAGACGGCGTCATTTTGCATCCCTACCGCGTCACCAGCGCCATTTTCAATTGTGACGCGGCTGACGGGCCTCCCCCAACTGCCAAATCATCCCCCGGGCCGGATTTGACCCCTTTGCGTCTCCCCACGCGTGGGCAGTGGGCTCAGTATCCGCGCGTGCGCAGTCGGGGCGGCAGTCGGACATGCGCAGTTGGGGAAGGCTTACCGGACATCCGGGCCGGCAAATTTCCCGAAATGATTTCATTTCCCTAACATTACCTGAAAACAACCAGAATTTCCCGAATTTCGGGTAATTTCCTTCAGTGGAAACACAGAGATAAGGAGAGAAGAGGTACAAAGTGTGAAGGCAGAGGAAGGGATATACGTGGAAGGGGACTGGGCAAAGGGGAGGCAACATTGTGGTGGAAAGTTGGGCCCCGGCTTTCTCCCCCTTCACTTCCATATTTCCGCATTGGATCTCCAAACTAAACGAAAACTGAGGAGCTCCATATCATATTAAAGTGGAAGGTTTAAGGCATTTGGATGTTGCAAGAGCTGTCCACGTGGCTACACGCACTTCATTGTACTACATACACGACAGGTCAGTCGCCAATTGACTGTGGACAAATAGACCCACAGAGACTTTCATCCAAACATAATTCCAGAGCACATCAAATTAGCACAGAACATAGAATGTAAGCGCAGGAAGAAACTTCAGTTGCTGGTTTCGAGTTTTCAGTCTGAAGAAGGGGCTCGGCCCAAAACGTCACCTATTCCTTCTCTCCAAAGATGCTGCCTGTCCCGCTGAGTCACTCCAGCTTTTTGTGTCTATCTTCGGTTTAATCCAGCATCTGCAGTTCCTTCCTACATATTACTTGCTAGGCTTCTCCCTTCTCCCCCCCCCCCCCCCCCCATATCTCTTTGCAGCTTTCTATTCAATTTATTTGCACTGTAGACAACAATACTATAATATGCCACAGAATTTCTAGCCCCTTGCCTCTGAAGGGGATACGACGGAAAGTTGAAAAACCTAACAGGCAACGAGCATCCGAAATGGGAAAGAGTGGGAACTGGCCACACTATTGAGACAGGTGACTAAAAGCAGAGCTGATTGAGGTTTCCAAGGGTCTAAGTGGTACATACATCAACAGACCCCCTCATTAATTGTTGACAGAGACACTTTCAGGCCACGGAGTTGAAAGACGAATGGTTTGGATTCAGTAATTTTGCACAGAGTGTGAAGCAATCAGACAGATCAGATACTCAGGGAATGGAAAGGCGTAATCTCATCAAATTTAAGATTCGGATACAAGGATGCTGACAGAAGTGATAAAGGGATGAACAAATATAGAACTTGGGAATAAATGGCATGATTCACAGCAGCTATTTTTTTTAATATTATTTTTTTCCAAAAGACAATTGTTTTCATTATCAAACATTAAAAAAAACTTAAATATTATTAATTTTTTATTAAACTTAACATTAACATTATTTTTTTAATTAAAACATTTATTAAATGTTTAATTTAAAAACATTTAAAAGATGATTTTTTTTAAGACAATTTTTTTTTTTTTAAGACGATTGGTTTGGATTCAGTAATTTCGCACAGAGTGTGATGGAAACAGACAGGGAATGGAAAGGCGTAATCTCATCAAATTCAAGACATGGACACATAGATGCTGACAGAAGTAATAAAGAGATGAACAAATACAGAACTTGGGAATAAATCATGCGATTCACGGTTGTTTAAAAAAAATCCTTTTGTTATTTTCACCAATCAGTTTGCAGCGAGCTGCGACTTTTATTAAAATACAAGAATAAAATAGTTTGCATTTACGCGAGGTGGGAACGTCCCAATGTGTGTCACGCAGTTTAATATTTTTGTTCTGTAATGTGGGAAAACGAGGCGGACAATTTGCACTCAACAAGGTACCGTTAAATGACATGGAATCAGATCATCTGTTTTTATTAAGATTGTTTGAGAGCTAAAATGTCAACAAGAGCACCATAAGGACTCCCTTTCCCACATCAAAATAGTGCAATGGGATTTATTTTTAACATCACCCAGTTCAGTTCAGTTTAGTTTATTGTCACGTGTATCGAGGTACAGTAAAAAGCTTTTGTTGTGTGATAACCAGTCAGCGGAAAGACAACACATGATTACAATCGATCGATTTACAGTGTATACATGCTGTATGCGATAAAGAAATAACGTTTAGTGCAAGGTAAAGCCAGCAAAGGCCAGTCAAGGATAGTCCGAGGATCACCAGAGAGGTAGATAGTAGTTCAGGACTGCTCAATTGTTGTGGTAGGATGGTTGAGTTGCCTGATAACAGCTGGGATGAAACCCACGAGAACAGCGTAAAAATACATCTGAAAGATGGCCCTTCAGACAGCACGACCATCCCAGGGTAGTGTAGCTCTGCTGTTGTGCAGGATGCAACTTTTGAGAAGAAAAAGTAGACAATGGACAATAGGTGAGGGAGTAGGCCATTCGGCCCTTCGAGCCAGCACCGCCATTCAATGTGATCATGGCTGATCATCCACAATCAGTACCTGGACAATCACAATCACAACAGAAATAACTTCAGAAGGTAGACGAAAATGCTGGAGAAACTCAGCCGGGTGAGGCAGCATTTATGTTGCGAAGGAATAGGTGACGTTTTGGGTCGAGATCCTTGTTCAGACTCTTAGAAATAACTTCAGAGGACTTGACAAAAGCACTGCGAGATGTACAGGTGATGCACAAGACCTCTGCCTGCGTAGAGCCAAATAGAAACACAAGTGGAAAGGCATGGACAAATGAAAAGACTAAACGGAATGAGATCTCCTCGATAAACAAAGACAAAAGGATCGGGAAAATGGACAGCGCGGAAAGAGGAGGAATGGAGGAAGTGATAGAGAAACACAAGGAGTGAGAACAAACAAAGGGGGCTGCAATGGGTTAAAGCTGAAATGCAGTTTGGAACTAAGAAATTTTGATATGAATATTTCACAGCTTTCGTTGAGTTGTAAAAGATAATAAAAGCAGTCTTGTAAATTATTTTTGCCAAATGCCTTTTTTTTTGTAAATGTCATGCAAAGGAAGTTAACCATAAAATGTAATCACTAAAATAGAACCAGTATAAAAACCAGATCATTTTTCCAAGACATGGACACCCTTCCCCCGAATTCTTACAAGGATAGTATGGCGCAACACAACTTTGGATTTAAATCCAACTACGGGTTGGGTGAGGTGGGTGGGGAGGGACGAGAGGCAGGTAGATCACCACTTTTTTTTCTCTCTTTTTCTTTTTGTTCTTTTTTTTTTCTTTCTTTCTCTCACTCTTTGGCTACACTACTTTGGTAGTCTAGGGGTCCTATCTTGGCACCTCTCACTTTTTCTCTCTCTTGTTCATTCTCTTTTCTTTTCCTCTATTTTTAACTTTAAAAGTTTAAATTGTAGCTGTACATTAACTGTATAATTTTATATGCCGATTGCTCTACTCTTGTACATTTGCTTCTAATAAATAAAAAGTAAAAAAATGAATTAAAAATAAAATAGAAGCAGTATTTATTGTGGAAGATAGACTCAAAGTGGTGGAGTAACGCAGCGGGCCAGGCAGCATCTCTGGGGAACATTGATAGGTGACAATTCAGGTTGCGATCCAAAACATCACCTATCCTTTTTCTCCAGAGATGCTGCCTGATCTTCTGAGTTACTCCAGCACTGTGCCTGTCTTTGGTATAAAACATGATCTGCCGTTCTTTGTTTCCGCAGTATAGACTGTGGTTCTTCCAGAGCATAAAGTTGCCCAGAGGTCAAAAGTCTCTCCACTCCAGCAGCACTTTCCAACTTGTCAGTCGCTATGAAGCTTCCAGTCGTATCAACTGCTCTTCGTCCTCTGAAACCTGCAGCAAGTGCAAAGAAGGGCGAACAGATAATGATGGGACAGGCCGCGTGCTCTTGGATGGATGGATGCTTCTGTTGTGAGCTTGGGGTGAAACCCAGAGCAAAGAGGAGAAAGTGATAATGATGCAAGACATAGCATTGCTGGGTCCAACTGTCTCGTATGTCAGATGGATTACTGTCAGCTTCTGGTGTTGGCCTCGTCATTTATTCCAGTTCCAACCCTATCTATGCGCAGGAAGGAACTGCAGATGCTAGTTTAAACTGAAGATAGACACAAAAAGCTGGAGTAACTCAGTGAGTGAGCCAGCATCTATGGAGAAAAGGAATGGGTGAAGTCAAGTCAAGTCAACTTTATTTGTCACATACACATACAAGATGTGCAGTGAAATGAAAGTGGCAATGCCTGCGGATTGTGCAAAACAACAGGACAGTATAAAACAGAATCAGTATTTACATGTTAAAAAAAAATAATTAAGAGACACAATACAACAGTAAATTAGTTCCTGGTGAGATAAGAGTAAACAGTTCTGATGGCCTGTGGGAAGAAACTCCGTTTTGGGTCGAGACCCTTCATCAGAAGTGTCACCTATCGCTTTTCTTCAGAGATGCTGTCTGACCCGCTGAGTTACTCTAGATTTTTAGGATTAACCCTATCGACACTGGTTTCAGGCGAGTAATCTTCATTGCGTCACCCCTCCCAAACCATGGGAACATTTGCATCAGGAGAAGTAAAATTAGCATCAGAGAACTAGCATCTGTTCGGGGCAGTACAGTGGCAGAGCGGTAGAGTTGCTGCCCTTACAAAGGCAGAAACCAGGTTCGATTCTGACTACGGGTGATGAATTTACAGCGAACGGGGTGATCGCTGGTCAGGGCGAACTCAAAAATAAAGTCTATATCAACAGCCTAGCTGTTACCCTGGTTGGACAGGCTAGATGCAAGAAGATTGTTCCCGATGTTGGGGAAGTCCAGAACAAGGGGTCACAGTTTAAGGATAAGGGGGACCGAGATGAGATTTTTTTTTTCACACAGAGAGTGGTGAATCTGTGGAATTCTCTGCCACAGAAGGTAGTTGAGGCCAGTTCATTTGCTATATTTAAGAGGGAGTTAGATGTGGCCCTTGTGGCTAAA
Source organism: Malacoraja senta (assembly GCA_038087875.1). Taxonomy (NCBI): domain Eukaryota; kingdom Metazoa; phylum Chordata; class Chondrichthyes; order Rajiformes; family Rajidae; genus Malacoraja; species Malacoraja senta. The sequence continues at coordinate 5,104,141 of CM075979.1, forward strand.
GGGATCAGGGGGTATGGAGAGAAGACAGGTACAGGATACTGAGTTGGATGATCAGCCATGATCATATTGAATGGCGGTGCAGGCTCAAAGGGCCGAATGGCCTACTCCTGCACCTATTTTCTATGTTTCTATGTTTCTAATGTAAATTCTGGCTGGGTCAAAGACTGCATTCAGTCTCTGTCCTTGCTGCTGTCTTTTTACCACCCCACAGCCTCCCTGTCACATGAGCAGAACCAAGTCTGATGTTATCAAAGCAGAACAGCAGTGGTGAAATCACCTGTGTAATCTAACTCACTTAGGGTCACACACACACACACCTTTGGCCATCAGGCTGAAGAAGGGTCTCGGCCCGAAACGTCGCCCATTCCTTCTCTCCAGAGACGCTGCCTCACCAGCTGAGTTACTCCAGCATTTTGTGTCTACCTTCAATTTAAACCAGCCTCTGCAGTTCTTTCCTACACAAGCTCCTCAGCTGTCTGTTCAGACTGAGGCCAAATTGGGGGGAGTTCTGGTACAATGGTGACTTTTGTACTTTAGCTAGTTTAGTTCATTATCACGTGTACCGAGGTACAGTGAAAAGATTTTGTGCGCGTCAGCGGAAAGACAATACAATACAATTGAGCTGTCTACAGAGTACAGGTGCATGATAAAAGGAATAATGTTTAGTGCAAGTTAAAGTCCAGTAAAGCCCGGTTAAAGATAGTTTGAGGGTCTCCATTGAGGTAGATAATAGCTCAGGACCACTCTTTAGTTCTAGATAAAATGGTTCAGTTGCCTAATAACAGCCGGGAATTCAGCCGCTGAATCTGGAGGTGTGCATTTCACACTTCTTGCCTGAAGGGAGAGGCGGTCACAGGGAGATCGTACAAACTCCCAACAGACAGCACCCGGATTCACAGAAGCATCTCATAATGACGCACAAGAATGAAGTTTCCTTTTATTAATGATTAAAATTACCATGGCAGAAAAAAAACAACTGAGGAAGCATCGCAGAACAGAACCCAAAATAGGAAAACAAAATATTCAAGCTTAGCACTTTCTTGATTAGTACAAGTGTCAGGGGTCATGGGGAGAAGGCAGGAGAATAGGGTTAGGAGGGAGAGAGAGATCAGCCATGATTTTCTGGCAGAGTAGACCTGGTGGGCCAAATGGCCTAATTCTCCTCCTATTACTTATGACCTTATGACTTACCTAGCTCAGTCAGATCACTTCAGTCCCAAGTGCCTACCCGCCAAAATATCAGTCAACTTTGCCATTGGCAGAAGGATCTCCCCATGGATGTAACTCATATTATTTATTGCATCTACTTCAGAATAAAATGCAGAGTTGAACTAACTTCCACAGAGTGCACTCTTTGTGCATCAGTGCACCCATTAGCAGTGACATCTGACTTCTCAAGTGAATGATGTGGTAAGTCGTTGCCCCTGTTGGCCCAACGGTGCTAAAGGCTCCAACTTCTTCCACACTGCTGAGCATCATGTCAACTGTTTGCATCTGCCTCTCATGCCCCATGCGTAAAGGGAAGCAGATCAGTGAAGGATATCGAAAAGACTTTTATCCACCAGACTACTAGCCAAAATCAGCCAACATTATCAAGGACCTATAACACCCCTGTCATCCCCTCTGTCATCAGGCAGATGGTACAAAAGCGTGAAAGTTCGTACCACCAGATTCACAAACAGGTTCCTGTACCTCAGTACATGTGACAATAAAGTACCATTGAACCATCACAAATCTAATTCTAATCTTCCAATCTACCTCAATACAGCTCTTCTACTTTTTTTTTAAACTGCACTTTCTCATTACAATAGTAATGCTATATTCTGTTTATTTTCTCTTTTGGACTAGCTACTTGTGAATGGTTTGATTAACATAGAAAATAGAAAATAGTTGCAGGAGGAGGCCATTTGGCCCTTCGAGCCAGCATCGATTCCACTCATAATTTGCCTGGTTGCACGCAAAATAAAGCTTTTCACTCTATCTTGGTAACAACAAAAAATCAATATTAATTAAATTGAATTAAAAGATGCAAATATGAAACAGGCCCTTCGGCCCACCGACTCTATGCCCACCATTGATCACCCGTTCACACCAGTTCCATGAACCACTTTCTCATCCACTCCCTATACACCAGGGGGAATTTACAGAGGCCAATTAACTTACAAACCCACACGTGTTTGGGATGTGGGAGGAAATGGGAGCACCCGGAGAAACCCCATGCGGTCACAGTGAGAACATGCAAACTCCACACAGACAGCACCCGAGGTCAGGATCGAACCTGGGTCTCCAGTGCCGTGTCACTTCAGTGGCTCAACCAGCTGCGTCACTGTGCCAGCCTACCATATTTATATTGGAAGAAAAATGGAGTCCATACTCTGTTAGAAATGATGCAGACATTTTCTGCACACAGCTTGGACTGTGGCGGGTGCTGTCAGAACGGAGTTTGTACGTTCTCCCCATGACCACGTACGTGGACTTTTTCCGAGATCTTCGGTTTTCACCCACACTCCAAAGACGTACAGGTTTGTAGGTTAATTGGCTTGGTATCAGTGTAAATTGTCCCTTGTGTTAATGTGTGGGGATCGCTGGTCGGTGCGGTCTCGGGGGGCCGAAGGGGCTGTATCTCTAAACTAAACTAATCTATCAAAGTGAAAGAAACATTTGGAATTACATAAAGCGTAGTGCTTAACACAACTGCTGAGATTCTTTCACTGTATTAGATCAATTCAATTGACCGATGAAAGAACTCTCTGCAAAATCTATTGGCATCAATAGACAATAGATACAATTGATGCATCAATCTATTACAGGGCTTCATGTGTGGAAACTGCCCTCAGTGTTTAGAAACCTGCTCTGGTTACTTTCCATTAACTCTGCAAACTTCTCACATCAATCTATATGTATATAATTCCAAGATCCGATGTGAATGTAGTGTTGTTTCACCGATTGCTGTTTAGCAGATGTTCCACTTGTCGGGAGGGGATAGGGACCACAACAAATCAATCATACAGCATGGAAACGGGCCCTTTGGCCCAACGTACCCAAAGTGATAGAGATGCCCCATCTACGCTAGTCCAACCTGCCCCCCCCCCCCCCCACCCCCCTCCAGACTATCTTTAATCTGACTTTACCTTGCACAAAACGCTATTCCTTTTATCATGTATTTGCGCTGTGGATGATATGATTATAATCATGTACAGTCTTTCTGCTGAGTGGTTAGCACGCAACAAAATGCTTTTCACTGTTCCTCGGTACACGTGACAATAAATGTAACTAAACTAGTGTAGATAGGAACTGCAGATGCCGGTTTTACCGAAGATAGACACAAAGTGCTGGCCTAATTCAGCAAGTTAGGCAGCATCTCGGGAGAAAAAGAATGGGTGACGTTTCGGGCCGGGACCCTTCTTCAGACTGTGTTTGGTCCATATTCCTTCTAAACATTGCCTTTCCATGAACCTGTCCAAATGTTTTCTAAATGCTGTTAGTTTAAACCGTTTGTTTAGGGATCAGAATGCTTCCAATGCTAAAACTAAAGCCACAGATTGCTGAAGATACACATTGGGGAATGAACCGTCCTGTGGTCCTTCATGAAGTCCAGTTTGGATATCTGTGCTACGCAGGATAAAAATTCAGAAGTTTAACTTTTCCGAAACTCTTTCACCAAATGCAGACTGCTTGAAATAAACCCACCTTTTTGCATGTCTGTTGATATTGTAGACACTGAAATTGCAGAATTTCTCAGCAACAATGCACTGCTATGGCATCCACCACCATAGTGTGAAATGTGATACGACTTTACATTAGAATAACGGTGCAGTAGTCAAAGACCAGGGCAATTCAACATTGCAAGACAGAAGGACACAGAGTCCTGGAGTAACTCAGCGGGTCAGGCAGCATCTCTGGAGAACGTGGACAGGGGATGTTTCAGGTCGAGACCTTTCTTAAGTCTTACTCCAGCACTCTGGGTCTTTATTTCGTTCACCAGCATCTTCAGTTCCTTGTGTCTGCAATTCAAACTATTTCGGGTCGAGCCCATTCTTCAGACCAGACAGAAGGTGTGACCGTGTCTGGAGAAGGGTCTCGATCCGAAACGTCACCCATTCCTTCCCTCCGGAGATGCTGCCTGTCCCGCTGAGTTACTCCTGCACATTGCGCGCATCTTCGGGCTAAACCAGCATCTGCAGTTCCTTTCTACACATTTTGACAGTATCATTAATGGTCAGTAAGAATCAGATGACATGATACAGGGGGACGAATCTTGCAGCACAAATTAGGAAGGTCAGTAAGATACAAATAGTCAATTCTTTGCAAGTGTAATAGATCAGGTTTAATCATCGCTCTGAGTGTGAGAAAATAATCCAGTGAAGCAATCTGCACAAATATCCTCGCCGTTCAATCCTTGATCAAAACAAAATCCCTGAAGATTTATGCTGAATAGATTGAATATTTATAGCTCGTGGTGGTTATTTAATACAGCTCCCATTAGATGCATTCTGTGCTTGGTATTAGAAATCGGACAGGTTTGTGACACAGTTCTGGAGGTTAAATGACTTCTGTAAATTGCTGCGAATGTGTAGGTGGCAGATGCAAAAGTGGGATAACTAGTGAGAGTGTGAATGGTCGATGCGGTCTCCGAGGGGTGAAAGCCCTGTTTCCATGCTGTATCTCTCAACAAAACTAAACTGCAATATCATAAAACGTTTCCAATGTCGACTGTATCAAGAATCTGCAGAAACAAAAACAAAAAACTGCTGATGCTGGTTTACAAAAAAAAGACACAACGTGCTGGAGTAACTGAATGGGGTCAGGCAGCATTTCCAGAGAACATGGATAGGTGACGTTTCGGGTCAAGACCCCCGAAGAAGAAACCCAACCCAAAATGTCACCTCTCCATGTTCTCCAGAGATGCAGTCTGATTCGCTGAGTTACTCCAGCATTTGGGTGTTTTTTGGTGCGTGGAGAACCTGACCCTTTTAATTCTTCAAGATAGACACAAAATATTGGAGCATCTCAACGGGTCAAGCAGCATCTCAGGAGTAAAGGAATGGATGATGTTTACAGGGTCGGGACCCTTCTTTTTCCATTCTTCCTCTTTCCTCTGCTCCCCTCTCCCGTCAGGTATAGAAAACGCACACCTCCAGATTCAGGGACAGTTCCTTCCCAGCTGTTGTCAGGAAACTGAATCATCCCACCGCATCCAGAGAGCAGTGCTGAACTACTATCTACCTCATCGGTGATCCTTGGACCATCCTTGATCGGACTTTGCTGGCTTTATCTTGCACTAAACGTTGTTCCCTTATCATTTATCTGGGCACTGTAAATGGCTCGATTGTAATCATGCATTGTCTTTCCGCTGACTGGTTAGCACGCAACAAAAGATTTCCACTGTACCTCAGTACGCGTGGCAATAAACTAAAGTCCACTGTCCATCATCACAAGCACCACCCCCCATACCCCCTACCCTCCCCAACCCGACCTACTGCTTCCAATGAGATAATAACAGCAGGAGCCAGCAAACGAGACAAAAACATTCCCCGAGGTATACCTCCTGCCCATGCATTACGCATGCCAGCAGCTGTGTGCATGCCGATCAGATATGCTGCTCAGTGCCCCCGACCCTCTGGGGACGGGATTATTGCACCATTATCAACCTCCCCCTACCTCATCACCAACCCTCCCCACGTCCCAAAGTAAAGAGCAAAAAGGAAAAACGCTAGGAAGGCAAATACACACACGCACGCACATACTCCACACACACACACACACATACGCAGCAGCAGCTGGTCAACGAGACCTGCTCCTCGTCTCTCATCTCGCCCTGCGCTGTCACTGAGAAAGATGCCACAATTTGCATCACAACAGTCAAGTCAACTGAATAATTAACAGCTATTCTGCAGCCGCGAGATTAAAGAACGCAACAGCAGAGAAACATTACGCCCGACATTCACTAACTCAAAATGCCCATTTGCCCATCGTCCTGCAATTAACCGCTGTTTGAGAAAAAGATTCCGCTTTTTTGATTGAATCGTTTTATTTAGCCAATTCAAAGCACTTTTTTCACACAGAGAGTTGTGATTTTGTGGAATTCTCTGCCTCAGAGGGCGGTGGAGGCCGGTCTCTGGATACTTTCAACAGAGAGCTAGATAGGGCACTTAAAGATAGCGGAGCCAGGGGATATGGGGAGAAGGCAGGAACGGGGTACTGATTGGGGATGATCAGCCATGATCACATTGAATGGCGGTGCTGGCTCGAAGGGTCGAATGGCCTACTCCTGCACCTATTGTCTATTGAAGTTCATACATGATTTCCCCATTCTTGGTACGAGGAAGATCTGATTTGGAGGAACATAGAAACATAGAAAATAGGTGCAGGAGTAGGCCATTTGGCCCTTCGAGCCTGCACCGCCATTCAATATGATCATGGCTGATCATCCAACTCAGTATCCCGTACCTGCCTTCTCTCCATACCCCCTGATCCCTTTAGCCACAAGGGCCACATCTAACTCCCTCTTAAATATAGCCAATGAACTGGCCTCAACTGCCATCTGTGGCAGAGAATTCCACAGATTCACCACTCTCTGTGTGAAAAATGTTTTTCTCATCTCGGTCCTAAAAGACTTCCACTTTATCCTTAAACTGTGACCCCTTGTTCTGGACTTCCCCAACATCGGGAACAATCTTCCTGCATCTAGCCTGTCCAACCCCTTAAGAATTTTGTAAGTTTCTATAAGATCCCCCCTCAATCTTCTAAATTCTAGCGAGTACAAGCCGAGTCTATCCAGTCTTTCTTCATATGAAAGTCCTGCCATCCCAGGGATCAGTCTGGTGAACCTTCTCTGTACTCCCTCTATGGCAAGAATGTCTTTCCTCAGATTAGGAGACCAAAACTGTACGCAATAGGAGGGCGCGAGAGTGTTGCTGCCTCACAGCGCCAGAGACCAGGGTTCGATCCTGACCACGGGTGCTGTCTGTACTGAGTTTGTACGTTCTCCCCATGACCCCATGGGTTTTCTCCGGGATCTTTAGTTTCTTCCCACGCTCCAAAGACGTACACGTTTGTTAATTGGCTTCGGTAAAGAGTGAAAATCGTCTCGAATGTGCGTCGGGATAGTGTTAGTGTACGGGGTGATCGCTGGTTGGCACGGACCCGGTGGGCTGAAGGACCCGTTTCTGCACTGTATCTCGAAACAAAACTCAACTAAACCAAGGAGGACCATTTACCATCTCAATCCTGCACTACTGTCACTTGCCAGGATGTCGAAACAAGAAACTGAAGATGCTCAAAACACAAAAAGGCACACAAAGTACTGGAGTAAATCAGCCGGTTCAGGCAGCATTTATGGAGAATATGGATAGATCAGAGGGGGAGAGATTTAGAGTTTAAAGATACAGCGCAGAAACAGGCCCTTCGGCCCACCAGGTCCGCGCCGACCAGTGATCCCTGCACATTTCCACTATCTTATACCCACCAGGGACAATTTTTACATTTACCCAGCCAATTAACCTCCATACCTGTACGTCTTTGGAGTGTGGGAGGAAACCAAAGATCACGGAGAAAACACACGCAGGTCACGGGGAGAACGTGCAAACTCCGTACAGACAGCTCCCATAGTCGGGATTGAACCCGGATCAGCAGCGCTGCATTCGCTGTAAAGCAGCAACTCCACTGCTGTGCCACCGTGCTGCCATAAGTGGGAGAGGGTCTCACAGAACTCCCGTCTAAGAGAGGAGATGACAAAGTAGGCATCCCTTGAGATGTCAAGCATTGTCTCTTTCAACTATCTCCTCCTCCATCATCATCATTAGACTGCAGGGTAAAGGCTCTGTCTTACCTGTTTGCGGTCATCGGCGATGAAGCGCGGCGTCGCCGGTAGCGGGGACCGCGCGGCAACGGCGAGAGCGCCGAGCCTATCCACCGGAGCGCCGCACGGATGCTGCGCGGGGGCCGAGTAATTCAAACACGGCGGGTCCCACGTGCTTGCGGTAAGTAAAAAAAAGGGCGGGCCGACTGCGATGACGTCGGCCCGCCGCACGTGACTCACTAGCGGCGGCTGTGGCGGCGGCCATCCTGATCGCGGCGCTGTAGCGGTGGCTGTGCCTGCGGCCGTGCAGCACACGTGCCTCACTGGCGGAGGCACGTGCCTCACTGGCGGAGGCTGTGGCAGTGGAGGTTTGACGCACGGCGCTCGAGCCACACTGGCGGCGGCCCGTGCGGGCGGCCGTGCCGCACTCGTGCATCACTGGTGGAGGTTGTGCGGTGAGTATATAGTTTTCGACATTGTCGATTTTATTTTAGCACCGTGCGGTGTTGGGAACACCGCCGCACGGCCCCGGAATTGTACGTTCTCACGAGTGCGCGGTCTATGGCGGCAGATTCTTCCCGTTTCGCCGCCAATGACCGCAGACTCGTGAGACATGCCTTTTAAGGGTCAAGAGTGTTTTATTGTCACCTGTCCCAGACAGAACAATGATATTCTTACTTGCAGCAGACCACAGAATATGTAAACATAGTACTCTGTGAACAATATACTGTAATAAACAAAAGTTCAGTTGTATTCATCCATACACACACACATGCACACACACACACACATAAAGCAAACAAACGATAATAGTGCAAAAGTACTCCGAGTTCCTCCGGCATTTTTATCTACCAAGATAAGATATGATTACAATCGAGCCATTTACAGTGTATAAATACATGATAAGGGAATAACGGGATTAGGCAATGACGATGAAATAGGAAAGGCTACAGATCGCAAAGGTGTCTCAATTGGAGGCAAAGCCTTTGCAAGTGGATTGAAGGCTGCAACTGGCCCAGGAAACCACAGTTCAACCCAGTTGGATGTTGTGTTAATTGAACACTTCTCAGCTCATTATTTTCAAATAATTGGTGTAACACTATATATAGGAATGACATATGAACAAATCAAGCATTCACCTCTTGCTACTGAGAAAAGCTATTTCTAGGCTAATTAATTCAAGAAAATGAAGGAACTTGAATGGAGATTAGAATCTTTATATTGGAATTATTCAGTGGGCATATTTAAACAGTTCTAATTTTATTTAATTTCATGGTTAGCTCATTTTTCTTTTTTTCTCTGTGCAACATGCTTAATAATGTGTCCGTATGTTACACAATTGACGTTAATTAGTGTCTTAAAAAATAATTGGATTATTGAAGCATTAAGCGGTAAAGCATTATACTACAGTGTAATATAAAAGAGCTTTGAAACAAAATAAAATTGATTCCGATAAATATGTATGTATGTGTGAATGCGATTTTTAATAAATATATTGATGTTTAAAAAGTAAAAAGCCATGATTCTATGACAAAGGTTTTCTCACCTTCTCCACCTCCGCCACAAAGCAACTTATAGTTCAAAGTTCAAAGTCTTCCATTCCAAGGTTTGCATCCTCGAGATTCAAAATGGCCATTTGTAAAAGATTCATGATGAGGTCATTTATAATGAAACCAATGTTTTTGGTACTTCATTACACACAGTGCTTTGAGTTGGCAAAAAGCCGTCAGTATGACACTAACAGTTTAGTTTAGTTTGGAGATACAGCGCGGAAACAGGCCTTTCGGCCCACTGTAGATAGACACAAAATGTCTTGAGAGGAGGAACGGGTGATGTTTCGGGTCAAGACTCTTCTTCAGATGAATCCACACCGGCCAGCAAACCTCATACACTAACACTATCCTACACACACTCGGGACAATTTACAATTGTACCAAAGCCAATCAGCCTACAAACCTGTACGTCTTTGGAGTGTGGGAGGAAACCGGAGCACCTGGGGAAAACCCACGCAGGTCACAGGGAGAAGGTACAAACTCTCTACAGACAGCACCCGTAGTCAGGATCGAACCCGGGTCTCTGGCGCTGTGAGGCAGCAACTCTACCGCTGCGTCACCGTGCTGCCCAGTTCATATTGATGATACTGGCTGCTGGACATCTAACTAGCTTTCAACATTTTAAAGGAGTCAGTACGCTGTACCATCACAAAAGAAGCACCGACTATATCTAATATATCATACTTGCTTATAGGCGGCAGAGTGGCACAGCTGGGAGAGCCGCTGCCTCACAGATCCAGAGACCCAGGTTCAATCCTGACTTCAGGTGCTGTTTGCATGTAGTTTGCATGTTCTCCGGATAACCTCTGGGCTTTCCTCCCATATTCCTGAAGACATGCGGGTTTGTAGGTGAATTGGCCTCTGTAAAACATGGTCTCAGTGTGTAGAGGGTGGATGCGAAAGTAAGAATGTCATTGTTCTATCAGGAGGATATGACAATAAGACATTCTTGACTCTTGAGCCAGTGTGAACAGGTGATTGATGGTCGGCATGGACTTGGGGCCAAAGGGCCTTTTTCTATGCTGTATCTCAAAATTAAACTAAAGCAAAGGCACTCAAAGTGCAGTCACTGGAACAGTTACTTAACCCATGGATATTAATGTCAATCCATGACGTCTATGTCTAAAGCAGCAGTAATATAGAACAATGAATGCTACATTAAAAATATGTAATACATATGAAAACTCATTAAGCAGACTCAAAGATTACGAAACAAATGCGATGCAATATATGTACAATATTACTTTTCTCTCTCTCAAAATTGAAAAAACTCTGATGTAAGACAGCCAATGAAGCATTAAATGTCAGCTCTCCAAAAATCAGGATTAATTTCAAATCGGCCAGCGAACATTTGACAGTTAAATAGCAGACTGCACACAGTGAACATTTGCAATGAAATGACATTTTATTTAAAATTTGATTGCCTTAAGGACGCAATACTATTAAGCATTAAAGGGAAAGTTTAAAATCATAAACTCAGCATGCTGTTTCTGCAAGTGAAATCACACTTGTTCAGTATTTTGAAAAATGTCATCCAGTAACTGATAGAGAAATAATCGAACAAGACCAAACAAGGTCATACAACAGGTGCAGACACATTTAGTCCAGAGAGGGGTTTCTAAGGTACTTTGGAAAAGGAGGGAAAAGCCGAAAATGGAGGGAATTACAGATTATCCGCAAGGTTATTTTGAAATGGATCTACCTTTACTCATTGACGCACCAAAATATTCCCGAAGCACAATGTAGGGTCGGCACGGCAGAGCAGCGGTAGAGTTGCTGCCTCCCAGCGGCAGAAACCCGGGTTCGATCCTGACCTCGGGCTCTGTCTGTACGGAGTTTGTACGTTCTCCTCGTGACCTGCGTGGGTTTTCTCCTTGTGTTCCGGTTTCCTCCCACACGCCAAAGGCATACAGGTTTGCCGGTTAATGTGCTTCGCATGGATGTAAAAAATTGTCCCTGGTGTGTGTGTGTGTAGGATGGTGTTAGTGTGCAGGGCGATTGCTGGTCGGCGCCGAAGGGCCTGTTTCCGCGCTGTATCTCTAAACTAATGCAGGAATTAGCAACCTAGAATAATTATAACCTTTCCAGAAGCCTCCTGTTTTCTCTCTCCTTATTTGCCCGTTTCACATGAAAAATATTCCTCTTGGCTGCTTTGCATCCGAGTCTTCAGTCTCAAAGCTTTGTGTTAGTTCCCGGTGGGATTCAAAACAGAATGGAATCTAAATAATCAGCTGCAAATGGTACTACAGCAGCTCATAACCTTTCCCAGTCATGTCGCCTGCTCCCAGGTGAACCATACGCTTGGTCAAACATTGTAAGCACAGCCTCAGCGCTTCCGTTATCTCGCTGAGGTTTCAAAGCCGAAATAAATTAAATTGATATGGACTAGGATTGTGAGGAAGCCCAGTCATTCAAGAACAAGCCTTGGGCTTTACAATCCTGACAGCAGGAAACTATGGTGCATCTGCAAATACAGTGTGATACAAGTTGAAAGATCCTGCGCTCTTGCTATCAAGTCTCAGTTTTTTCACTACGCCGTCAACGGCAAGCAGAAACAATAGCATGAACACTTGTTTTCAACATCATTTATGAAGGCACTGAAATCCATGATAAGGGCGGCAGGGTGGTGCAGCGGTAGAGTCGCTATCTTGTAGCGCCAGATCCGGGTTCGATCCTGACTGGGGGTGCCGACTGTATGGAGTTTGTACGTTCTCCCCGTGACCTGCGTGGGTCTCCTCCGGGTGTTCCGGTCTCCTCCCACATTCAATAGACAATAGGTGCAGTAGGCCATTCGGCCCTTCGAGCCAGCACCGCCATTCAATGTGATCATGGCTGATCATCCCCAATCAGTACCCCGTTCCTGCCTTCTCCCCATATCCCCTGACTCCACTATTTTTAAGAGCCCTATCTAGCTCTCTCTTGAAAGCATCCAGTGAACCTGCCTCCACCGCCCACAGACTCACCACTTCCAAAGACGTGCAGGTATGTAGGTTAATTGGTCTCTGTAAAATTGGGTGAGAAAGTGGGATAACGTGGAACTGGTGTGATCAAAGGTTGGTGCGGACTCGGTGGGCCAAAAGGGTCAGTTTCCATGCTGTATCTCTAAAACTAATCTAAAAATGATTTGTCATTCACGATCTATGACATTTGGATATCATCAAATTGCTTCCAAGATGACGCCCAGGTGACTCTCTGCGTGCTCGCCACAGACGCAGATCTACGATCACATATTACAATCGCACCACGCTCTTAAATCTCTACTCCTACAGCAACATTTCTTTAACTACGATCTATACACTGTTCTATACAATGGCTCGATTGTAATCACGCATTGTGCAGTTATACAGGGCCCTAGTGAGACCACAGCTGGAGTAATGTGTGCAGTTTTGGTCCCCTAATTTAAGGAAGGACATTCTTGCTATTGAGGGAGTGCAGCGTAGGTTTATTCCTGGGATGGTGGGACTGTCATACGCTGAGAGAATGGAGCAGCTGGCCTTGTACACTCTGGGGTTTGGAAGGATGAGAGGGCATCTTATTGAAACATATAAGATTGTTAAGGGTTTGGACACGCTAGAGACAGGAAACATGTTCCTGATGTTGGGGGAGTCCAGAACCAGGGGCCACAGTTTAAGAATAAGGGGTAAGCCATGTGGAACGGAGACGAGGAAACACTTTTTCTCACAGAGAGTTGTGAGTCTGTGGAATTCTCTGCCTCGGAGGGCAGTGGAGGCCGGTTCTCTGGATACTTTCAAGAGAGAGCTAGATAGGGCTCTTAAAAATAGTGGAGTCAGGGGATATGGGGAGAAGGCAGGAACGGGGTACTGATATGGGATGACCAGCCATGATCACATTGAATGGCGGTGCTGGCTCGAAGGGCCGAATGGCCTACTCCTGCACCTATTGTCTATTGTTTATTGTCTTTGACGCTGACTGGATAGCATGCAACAAAAAGCTTCTCACTACCTCGGTACATGTGACAGTAAACTAAACAACACACTGCACTGCAGCTCAAGAGCTCAGTTAAAACTGTTTGATTATTGAGCAATTACTGGGATAATGGTGCATTGGTCATAAAACCAAACAGAGCAACAGATTCATAATTCAACACACAACCAGAAACCCGCTCACATGGATATCAAGGAAGGTGAAGGCAAAACCTATTCCCACGGTGACACAATCACAAAATACAGATGAATCACCTGGGTGCCTCTGTACATGCAAAGGGTAAGATTACATACTGAAGAAAACATTTGTCAAGATCAGAAGTCCTTTAAAAGCCATCTATCTCAAGCTGACGTTTGCCTCCAGGTATTTTTTTTTTCAAACCTTCACACCCACATCTTGAACCGACACAGAGAGAATGCTCAAAAATGTTCAGTCATTGATTGAGTGTATTACATGTGGATTCTTGTAGCCCCAGCAAGAGGCTTAAAATATCCCCTCATTGCGCTAATTTGGGCCTCTCATTGTCACAGCTGAACACGTACAACATTGGAATGATATATTGATAGTAGATCGCTCTGAATATCCAGCTCCACCAACCACTCCCCTTCTCGTGGCCCTTTCCCCACATAACTGCGATGATAACAACATCTGTCCTTTCATTTCCTCCATTTCTCCCGACCAGGAACAACAAATATTCTGCTTACCTTCTGTCAGCTTCAGGTTCAAAGCATATTATAGTGAAGAGGTTCACGTGTTGTAAAAACACTCAGTTTAATATTTAAACGTTACAGCTCAACAATTAGTACAAAAAGGCAAGTTGACTGTGAAGTGAAGACTAGCTCCGTCGTCCGCTGCCCCCCGCCAGCTGACCACCCAGATCAGCGTTGATTAGTTGGCCCAGATCACAGCAGGTCCACGCGAGTGCTCGAGCTCGACGAAAGATGGTTCGACACCAAAGTGGCTCGGCCAGCCACAATTCCCACATATTCTCTACCCCAAAGTTAACTGCAATTCAATAAATGCTCCGGTTTTCCCCTCAAATCCCCAAAAGACGTGGGGTTTATGTTGGTACCTTGCCCTCTGCTAATTGCCCCAAGTGTGCAGGGAGTGAATGAGAAGATGGGATAGCATGGAACGGGAGGAGAATGAAGGAGAATGGGATTGAGAGGGAAAGATAGATCAGCCTTGATTGAATGGCGCAGTAGACTTGATTGGGCCGAATGGCCTACTTCTGCTCCTAGAACCTGATCAATGGTCAGCGTGGACTCGGTGGGCCGAAGGGCCTGTTCCCATGTTGCATCTCTATATTAAATTAAATTAAAATGGAAGCTGTTTAATGGATGAATGTGAAACAATAGTGAAATGTTCTGCAGAAAGCTAAGGATATCTTCAACATCCAACACGCAAAAGGCTAAATTCTAACTATGAAGCACAATTCTGAGGATCCATTGGAGCAGAAGCATCAGGAAGTGTAAATAGGTGGGACAGCTGAACATTGACAGGGAACGAGCACAGATGCAGATCGGACATCAAAACCCCCCACAGGTCAAACTTGTATCTGACATTAATTAGATGAGGGTGAAGAGAGGCAAACATGTTTTATGTAACTACAGCAACTTTATTCAGATCAATCCATTTCAAACCTGTCCTGTGTCTGCAGGATGCTCATTCAAACAATTGTCCTTTCAAATTCTCCCTTCCCCCCAAACAAAATCACCACCTATTTTGAAAGCGGCAGCATATGTTTCAGTGCTTTCCTCATTTGGTTTAGTTTAGAGATAAGGTGTGGAAACAGGCCCATGGGTCGGCCGAATCCGTGACGACCAGTGATCACCCGTACACTCGTTCTATCCTTCAAACTAGGGGGCCATTTAAGCTACAAATCTGCACTTCTTTGGGAATGGGGGCACCTGGAGAAAACCCACGTGGTCACGGGGAAAACGTACAAACTCCGCACAGACAGCGCCCGTAGTCAGGATCGAACCTGGCGCTGTGAGGCAGCGACTCCGCTGCTGCGCCACCGTGCACGCCCAAGGTAACAAAAAGTAAAATGTAGAAACAAAGAACTGCAGGCGCTGGTTTATATCAAAGATAGACACAAAGTGCTGGAGTAACTCAGTGGGTCAGCCACCAACATCTCTGGAGAACAAGGATGGGTGATAGTTTGGGTCTGGACTCTTCTTCACACCTGTGATGCTAGTACTGTGTGTACCACATGTGGATTCTTGTAGCCCCATCAATGTTGAAATTATGATTTAAAATATCCCTTCATTGCACAAGTCAAAGACTAATTTGGGCCTCTCTCACTGTCACAGCTGAACACATGCTAGTC